>SNQJ01S0055951.1:115105-142728 GCA_010110895.2 Picea sitchensis
AAAAAATTGGGCGGGCGAAGGTTATAGAGGAGGGTTTTTATTAGTGATTTTATTATCAAAACACACAGGTGCACTATTGACAAACACACCCAGGTGAATTAATATAATACAAATTCATCGGTGTGTTTATAATTATTATGCACCAGTTTTGAATTTTTCATTTTATGGAAACCATTGATGCTCTTATAATTTATACGCATCACTTTCTCATTTTTTTCGTATGAAGCACCGATATTTAGTTTTTTTACACCCCAATGCATTTAAGTTATAGTGCACACATGTGCATTTAATTTATCCTGAGCCTCGGTGCATTTAATATAGCGTGTATGAGTTCTTGTATAATGTGTGTCCAATGCTTGTATAATTATTATGTACAAGTGTTTGTTTACCATGTGCATCGAAGGGTAGTGAAATTTTAAATATTCGAGGTGAGATGTCGGCACCATTATTTTTAGTAAGCAAGATGTGTATATTATACTAAAAGAACTAATGTGTACATTATATTTAGAGACTCGATGCATATAATAAAAGTAAAGCAACAGTGTGTACATTATGTGTAGTTCCCCAGTGTTTATTTTAAACATGAGCACGATAAAATTTTGAAATGATAAACATTATTTTACATTATGTTCTTTATAGAATGATGTTTTTTTCTCTATAGTTCATACCAATGTTTTATTATTAATGTGCACAAATGTGTATGACTCCTCAAAATGAATAGCTTTTTATATTATGGAAATAACCATATAGCGAGTTCGTAAGACTACAGTGCACTGATATGTATATATTTTAATTAATGTTTTTTTTACAAATTTTCTATTAATCATTTTAAAATCAAATCTTTTTTATAATAAGATTTTTTTATGTTTTTGTTATTGCATTTTGATATAATGATTGCATTAATGCATTATCCAATGAATTAAACCTCTGTTATTTGTAACATTTTAAATCATCCACATATTAATTATTCAACAATGGAACATTTTACAACATTTGACAATGAAATAAAATAAGAAACCCATTTTATTATATATGAATAAGAGACCCATTTTCATACAAAAAGGGACAATGTAAAGGTCCACAATAATGAAATTGCAACCGATATATGTAATAGTTACACGTATTGTTAACATGTCCTCATGCAATTAGGGAAATATGTTAAGTACATTAATGGGATGGCATCCCACTCACCTGTTGTCAAAGAAGGGGAATGCCCCATTCAAGTGCGGTAAACAATCCTAATTATAGTAGAAAGTTAAACCCAAAGTGGACGACTGGAATAAAAAACCTAACCACAGTAAAAGCATGAATTTAAAGTGATCATTAGTAACATCATTCTAATTATTTTTTAATCATATTAATCTTTTTTTTTAATGACTAACTGACATCTTTTTCCATGTAAGGAAGTTAATGGTTGAAATCAAAACCTTTCATTTATTGTGACGACGAAGAATATTCGAAGCATATTAAATCTTGGACATTGAAAGCCAAGAGCATATGAAATTGTGGTCATTAAAAGCCCATATGTGATAAAAATGCTATTAATTCTATCCATTTCTAATAGGTGTATGCCTATAGGATTAATAAATTGATTCAACCAAGAATAGAAAATAAAAATAATTAACAGAATTAGATTTTCAACATAGTAGAAACAAGGGAAAATGAGAAAAGATAAATAAATATTGTTATCATTTCCTATTGAATGGCATGGAGGAAACAACACAGCAACAAAGGAGGTGAAATAAAAAAGAGAAGAGTTGGTTAAGATGTCGGTAAGACATAAAGAAACGATGAGGGTTTATAGAGGAAGAGGGTTTTAAAAAATCAATAATGTGGAGGAGAAGAATGATAAGTCACCCATGTGTCTACAAAAAAAGAATAAATACTACCATTCCATATTGAATGGAACAAAGGTTGCAACATACTATACTATTGTATTTCCAAGAGACCATATAACAAAGTAGAAACATGGTAAAATGAGAAAAGATAAATCATATTAATACCATTTCATATTGAATGGAATGGGGGAAACAACAAAGGAGAATTTTAAAAGAGTAGAGTTGGCTAGGATGTTGCTAAGAGATAAAGCAATGCTAAGGATTTATAGAGGAAGAGGGTTTTATAAATCAATAAAAAGAATGATAACTCACCTATGCCTCTGTAACAAAAGAATAAATATTATTGGCATTGCGTATTGAATAGCATGGAGGCGAAAATGGAGAAGAAATTGAAAAGATAAGAGTTGGTTAAAATGCCAGTTAGAGATAAAGAAACTCCGGGGATTTATAGAGGAAGAGGGTTTTAAAAAACAATATTCTGGGGGAGAAAAATGATAACTAACCTGTCTCTGCAACAAATCAGTACTCTTCCTATACAAAGTGAGTCTATCTCAAACAAGTGATCCTACTCCTGCAATGCAATTCAAGGAATAAATAAATCACAACAACATAATACATACAATACCTTACCATAGTAGAAACTACAAAAGGAAAACCATACCTCTTCCTCCTTTTCCTTGGTTGTTAGTGGAAACTGTGTAATACAACCTTAACCCTAAACTGAACACCATATATGCTGAATAGAATCATTGTCGTAATTATTGCTAAAAGCCAAATTCTTCCCTATCCATTTGTGAAGACTACCTCTGATGCCCCCAGTAAGGATGCCACCATCAAAACTAGGACCTAATAATCCACAACCTAGACCACCACCACTACCACAACCCAATTTTTCGCCATCGCTAAAGCCAGACCCTACTCTAAAGCTAGAAACAACTCCCATCCCTTTTCCTATAGTCATATATGATTATCCATTGAAGACACATTTTCCGTATACAGATCCATGTTAACATCTGCATCATAACACCCAAGAAATTCAAACAACAATAATTGAACACAATATTTAACGTCAACTTCAAGAAACCTGTAGCTTCTTCCCCACCTCTCTGCTAAGACCACCTCTAAGGCCGCCATCATCATGACCATGAACTATGATAACATGATAGCATGTTGTTTCTCCTCCATTCCTGGAGTGGAGAATCATCCCCGCGATTGATTTTTGAAGCATGGTGACTTTGTTCGTGATATATGACCACCCTAATAGTTTCCCACTAGTTGGATTATGATGACGACGCACCGCTAGTTGACACATTTTCGCAACTACCATTGGATATTGAAAACTGTTGTCACCTTTCTCGGATCTACAATGCGTAGGGAAATTGTGAACAATTCAATTGTAAATACAACAAGCCACAAATATTTGTCATTGAAGACTCAGTACTGACCAGACAGTGAGAAAAATACTTGATTTACAGTGTGTTAGCACGAGAAGTCACCTCTGGATTGAGGAAAAGGTAAAACCAGTACCCATTAGGTTATATGTCACGGTTAATGGATTTAAAGAGGTCAAATGGGGAAGACTCAAGAGAATATTGTTTTAACTCTGAAAATTGGTGTAGTATGCACAAGAAAATGAGGTCTTGATCAAATTTAGCCAGTAAGTTGTAGTAAGGGTGATTAGGAGGAAGAAATTGAGGATAATATGTAAAGGTCTGCTCTGGACATTAGGTCTTCCAACAACCTAAGGAAGAAAAACTCTGAAAACAAGATCCTCTTGAATTCAAAGTTTCAAGAAACTGAAAACTCTATAATTGCACTGCAATCAAAAATCCATTACAACACAGTCACCACAATCCATGTGAATCCTTCAATCATGAACATTCAGTATCAGACTCAAATAAGATGGAAATAGAAGCCGACTTTCATTAAACAAGAAGTCTCAAAGCAAGTTACATAACCAGAGAACCAGAGCTTCATTAAAACATTACAATACGGGAGCTTAGATCAACCATCGACCATAACAAAATATCAAAATATCAAAACTACATACATATACTTAGAATTTTTGCAACCGCTAGGAGTGTGATAAGACCACCGCATTAACATTTTCAGTCGGTGCCTCCTCTATCAGATGCGAGTAGGGATGATTTTAAGGATGGAAATTTATTTTACAATGTAGAAACCTTGGGGAATATTACTAATCCTTCATATGACAACTATAAATGTTTGGCGATATTTTTATAAAAATATTCAAATTTCTAAGGATTTTATATAGTTTTTATAAAAAAATTGCGATTTTTAAGGTAAAATAATTTTATCCTATAGAATTTGGGTGAATCATTTTTAAAATAGCTAATCTCGTTTTTGGAAAAACCATAGAAAATTAGCCCATGAGAAAAATCTAGCCCCTAAAATCATCCATGGATGCGAGCTAGGTGCAGATATTTGCTTTATAGGAAAATCTCTCCATAACTGGCAGTCTGTGTTTACAACCGCTCTCTGCATGTTTTCCATTTATGGGGTGAGACAACGTCTCAACTGCCGCCCCACTTTCATGAACTTTCTGCATCGGGATCAGGACAGGACACACTTTGAACTTCACCATCTGGAGCTTTGTTGGGTGCTTGCAGGGAGGACTTGTCAGGAAGATGTGAACACTGATGATAGGGAGCTGACGAGATGACTGGGACTATGTGGGTGCCAAAATTTCATATCATTGCCCGACTTAGGATAAAAACATTTGATGGGTTTTTTTAGCCCTCTTCTTTCAGTTTTTATTTGCCAGAATGACACTTCCTAGGGAAAACACCCCCCCGATCAATAATGTGTGCTAACATTAGGCTCCATGGGGGATGGTACACTCCCTGTGAGATACCAAGAACTTGCATCTTCAGCCGTCGTACTGCTGGGTTGTGGAGTCACTTATTAAAACAATAAACAAAAGGAAAAATGATATTTACAATGACATGGGAAGCCATTCATGGCTTAAAAAAAGCTTCTTCATAAAATGCTCATTTACAGGGCCTCCAAAAACTTCATCACCCTCCAAATTCTGCAACCTGTAAGTATTATTTGAAAACTTCCCAGAGATCTTGAAGGGGTTGATCCACAAGGCTTCAAAGTTGCCATGTTTTCCTTTGTCCTGCTTGGGTGCATCCCATTTTAGCACTAGATCTCCCATTTGTAAATCCTCCTTTCTTACCTTTCTGTCCTTTGATGGTCATGTTCTCTGTCCAATAGTTTCTCTCTAGTCTCCTACACTTCTACTAGTTGTTGTGTTCTTCTGATAATATCTTCAGGCTCTCCTTGGTAGTCCTAGAAGAATTTTTCCATAGGTAAGGCCAACTGAGAAGGAAAGATGGATTCAACTCCATATACAATCTAAAAAGGAGAGACACCAAGAGATCTCTTTGTTGTCACTCTATCATCCCATAGAGAAAATTTGAGCTTTGAATCCCATGCTTTCTTATTGTCCTCTAACAATATTTTGATGATTTTCATAAGGCTCTTGTTTGAGGACTCTTCCAATCCATTCCCTTGGGGGTATTGAGGATTTGAGTGAATCAATCCAATTCCAAACTGCTCACAAAATTGAATTAATGGTTTGGCCTTGAAGGATGCAACATTATCAGTGACAATACTTTTTGGACAACCAAACCTTGCCATAATATCTTTAATAAAACCAATAATTACTTTGTGGGAATCAATCCTTGTGGGGATGTCTTCTATCCACTTGGTAAAGTAATATGTGGCAGTCAATATCCACTTGTGTTGACCACTTGAAGCGAGATGAATTTCCCCAAGAAAATCTAAGCCCCACTGTTGAAAGGGTCTCGAGGTTACCACAAGATTCAAAGGCAGGGACTTGAGCTGTTGTTTTCCTGAGAGTTTCTGACACTTGACACAAGCCCTGATTTTAGAAAAAACATCAATGAATAGGCTAGGCCATAAATAGCAAGCTCTAAGAATCTTGTACGTTGTCATTCTCCAAAGTGATGTCCCCCACACAAACGTTTATGAAAATCAGACATGATCTTTTGGGCTTCCTATGGGTCTCAACATTTCAACAACACTCCTAGAGGATATTTACAATATAAAACTTGATCAATGAGGCAATACTTAATTGATTTGAGCTTTAAAGCTATTATCTTGGTTTTTTCCATGCCATCGGGAGGTTGCAGCTTCAGTATAAAGAAAATAATGTCCCTGTACCATGAACATCCTGCTAATGGAGGGATGACTTGAGAAGTTGTATCATACAACTCATCCTATTGATTTTCTGAGCAAGTGTTGATGAAATTCACCCCCAAGGCCTTGAAATTAGATTCATCCAGTAGCCTGGATAAACCTTGACACTTAACCAATTTGGCGGGCATTATCTCCAAGTCAAATTCAAGGATTTTAGCAATCCACTTTCTCCTTCTCACATTTATGTCAGGTTGAATGAGAATCTCCTTCACAGAAGTTGAAGGGACATATGAAATGACATTTGAATTCAAAACATAGAACTTGAAGGATTTGAGGGATTTAATGAGAGAATAGACTTGTTTTTCCATGATTTCATATTTCATCTCTGCATCTCTCAATGCCCTACTAAAAAAGGAAATGGGTTGTTCAAACCCTTCATCATTCTTTTGCAACAAAACAGTTTCCACTGTGTCAAATGAAGCAAAGGATAAAATAGTAAAATATTTGGAGTAATTAGGACTGATGAGAATAGGTTCTTCAGTCACGACCTTCTTTATTTGATCGAAGGAACTACAAGATTCAACAGTCCATTTGATTTTGTTTCCTTTCCTCAACATGACTGTAATGTCCTTCACCAGTTCATCAAAATTAGAAAAAAAACTTCTCAGAAAGTTAATCTTCCCCAAGAAATACTGAACTTCTTTCTTGGATCTAGGGAGTGCTAAGTTCTGGATGGCTTCCACCGTGTTGGGATCAATGTTTATTCCCTTAGCTGATACTATGTGCCCGAGTAATTTTACCTCCTTCATAGCAAACAATGACTTCTTGGGATTCAGGGAGAGACCAAATTTTATGAATTTTTGGAAGACCTTTCTCAGAGGATGACAATGTTCTTTATCATTCTTGGAGAAAACTATAATGTCATCCATATAAATGACTACAAATTTATCCTTTTCCCTACTAAAGGTGATGTCCATAGTGTGCTGGAAATTTTCTCTGGCGTTCATCAATCCAAAGGGCATATTGGCATACATGAATGTACCCCATGGAGTGGTGAATGGTGTCTTCTCTATGTCCCCAGGTAAGATAGAAATCTGATTGTAGCCAAAAAAGTCATCAATCATGGACATCCTGGATGCACCTGTCACCCTCTGCAATATGTGCTCCATTTTCAGCAATGGGTAATTAACTTTCTTGGAGCTTCTGTTTAGGTTCCTAAAATCAACACAAAGTCTTATTTCTCCATTCTTCTTTCTCACAGGGACAAAATTGGCCACACATTCAGAATACCTCAAAGGAATGATAATCTGGGCATCTAAAATCTTTTTTACCTCTTTCTCCATGATAGGAAACAACATAGGGTTGATCTGTCTCAGTTTCTTCCTAAATGGATTGGCCTCTTCCTTTAGTGGGATATTATGCTCAATGATTCTTGTGTCGTATGTTATGAGATCCTTATAAGTCTAGGCAAACACATCAACAAAATCCTTTAATAGCTCAACATATTCATCCCTTTGTTCCCTTGACAGACTGCTCGACAACTTGGAAAATTTTGTATCTTTCTTTGTACCAATGTTGCATTCAGTTACATAAGCATCATCAATCGATCCTTTAAATTTCACTTCCACATCATTTATGTCAAATAGTATCTCCAAAGGAACTAGTTTCTAGGAAACTGAACAATATGCTGATTAGCGATTTTGTTCAAGAAAACATCAACATGAGGATTACTTTCAGAATCCTGAGCTTGATCAATATGTAGTGCAGAAAAATCATCAACAGTCTCAAGGAATATTTTGATCTCAAGATCATCCTCAAATACTTTCCAATGCTTGACATTATAAAGTATAGAGGGTATGTAATTTACTTCTACATCATACCTGAGATTTCGTGGCAAAGGGACTCTGAAATTTCTTGCTGAAACAACCATACAATCAACCATGATGTTTTCTTCTATTGGAATAAATGAAATGTTCAAAGCTAGGAAAACATTATCAATAAGGTCCCACACTTCATTTCTATAACTTCTTAGCCTAGGGTGCTTAGCTTCGTAAATATTTCTGACTTGATGGAAAATTAAATCAGCATCCCCAAATAATGATATCTCTTCAATTCTCATGTCTTTGGAGCCCTGAAACCTGATACGAGAGATTCATACTTTTCCACATTATTGGTAGCTCCGAATTGTAACTTGTAGGGTAGAGCTATAGTCTCTTGAGTAGGTGAAATAAGAACCACTCCAACACTAGCACCTTCCTTAGAAGAGGCTCCATTGAAGAAATTTTTTCACATAGAGGTGATAAGAGGAGAATTTTCACAAAAAGTAATAGGCCTCTTTTTGATTTCCAAAGGAGGTTTAGGAGCGTCAATGAGTTGCAGAAAAGTAGATCCAAAATCCGTGTCAAGAGAAATGATAGGATGGCTTTTGGGGTTTGCTTCATCAGTAATAATGTAGGCCAATTGATCTTCCCTATAAGGTCTCCTATGCTCACCCCCAAACATTGGAATGGTAGCATAGGTGAGGTCCATCTGCAAATTTCCCCCTAGTATTTTTATCCAATATCTAGAAAGAAACATCCTGAACTTAGGGGGAACGCCATCTACCATGATGTCCATGATCACGATTTTCATTGGCGGCTAGAACAAAGATACGATCAAGTCTTTCATAACTCTAAGGCACTTGACCTTCCTAGAGTCAAAAGAATACAGTTCATGGTAGGATTTTGTAATCTTCAGACTGAGCTCTTCCATAACAATCTTAGGCATAAGATTGTGATATGCCCCTGAATCCATCAAACAGTTGTGCAACACCTTTTCATGTATGTTTAGTGAAGTATAGAAGGGATCGAATGAATTTTCTTTATATTCTACCAAAGCACCTAGGATGACTGCAAGATTCTCATCTTGGAGGTTTATTGAGTCTGTAGAATGAGATAAAGGTTCGAGTTGCAACATTTTGGAGAGGCACATTTTCAAGTCTTCATGCTTGACCAACTCTGAAATGGATACAGGGATTCTCATATTTTGTATTTCATGCTCAAAGCTGAAAGAGGGGGGGGACTTTAGAATTTCTATCACTTCTAGAACATGAATTTTGACCACCAGTGGGGGGTATGTGCCTTATTTTCCTTGCTTCGGTCTGTAATATATTTAGCATTTTTTTCTTCTCTGGGAGGCCGATCGGGGATGTACGATTTCCCTTCTTTCTATTTGGACCTCATATTATATCTGTTTGGAGTGTGGCTAGTTTTTTCCCCTTTACTCAGCTCATTTACTTGGTTTTCCATTAGAGAGTCCTCGTATGTAGATTGAGTTAAATGGGGAAATGAGGAGGTATCCCCAAGACAATGGATTTTGGGATCAACCTCCTCTTCCTCTTCTTCTTCATCAGTGACAAGGTTATTTTTGAGAGGGGCTTGAATTCTTTGATCATCCCTATCCTGACCTCTTTGATCTCTTGGAAGTATCTAAGGAGCATTATTAGGTCTCTTGAAGGTACCTATCTTATTATCATTTTGAGTACTTCTAAAGGCCTGTATTGATTCAAGTTTTACCTTCTCTATATCAACAGAAAGAGATTTTACTAATTTGATGAGCTCATCATCTTGAGGGTGGGCAAAAGAGGAAGAGGTTGAAGTTTCAGACCTTACCCTTCTTCTGTCTCTCTCAGACTTAGTCCTAAGATCATCAACTGCCATAATATTGTATTCTACTTCAATGGTTGCATCTTTCATATGAGACAAGGAGGTAGATCTCCTTTCTCTTAACAGGAGGTAGAAATCAAGGTCAAAAGAACTAGAATAACTAATCTTTGTAGAGGTTTCTGTTGGATTAACCTTAGTGGGAATTTTTCTATACATTTTATCAAATCTCTTTGAGAAGTCAGAAACAAATTCCCCTTCCTTTTTCTTCAGTGATCCAAACTCTGTAATATAGTAAAGGAAATCCTTTCTATCTCCCCAATTATTTAAGAATGCTTCATCTATGGCTTCAATCCCATTGATAGATCCAGGAGGCAAGGCCCTAAACCACTTCCTAGCCTCGAACTCAAGGATATGAGAAAAAATCCTCATCCATACATCTCCATCCATGATGACATGAAAATCGATAAAACTGTAAAAGGCTTCAAGGTGTTCCTCTGTGGTTATGTCTCCCTCGCCTGTTATGTCTCCCTCACCTGTGAACTTGAGCAACTACTTAAGGTATCCATCCACTGGGAGGGCATTTAGAGGCGGAGGAAAAATAAGAAGGGCATACCTAGCAGCTATTATAGCTTCCATCCTAGTTCTAGGGGGATTATATCCTACCAGTAGAGTGTGAACATGAGGAGAACCAAGAGGAGATCGAGTTCGGACAGGTGAGACTGGGGATGTTCTTCTGGGAGAAAAAGGAAAAGGGTGAGTGTTAGGAGATAAAGATGAGGGGCTAGAGGTAAAAAAGGTTTCCCTTTTGTAACTGCAACAACTCTAATAGGAGGAGGAGTAGGAAATTATTCTAAGGTCAAAGCTCTCTCCTTCCACTTTAGAACTTCGGGGAAGAAAGGGTTGTCAAAGCTCTCTCCTTCCAAACCAATAATATAAGGGGAAAAGTCAGCAGGAAAACTCCCAAAATTTAAATTTCTTGAAACTCCAGCAGTTTGTATAATAGGAGAATCAGAAACAGGTACTGGATTTTGTAAAGAGGGATTATGAAAATTATCAGAAAAACTTGGTACAACTGTGGAGGTACCTTTTTTAGCGGTCTTTCCTTTTTTGATAATTTCCTCTGGATCAACTTTAGACATTGCTCGTGGAAACAATGAAGTGGACCTCGTTTGTTTTCCTTTAGGAACCGAAACTGAAATAGTGGAGTCGAAACAATGGAGTCACCAGATGGTGGAGTCGCCAGGTGCAAGCTACAATCTTCAATGGTACTGATGTCTGATGCACCTTCAGAATCAGCAGCTCATTGTCCTTCTTACCCAGGGAAATGTCTTCAATTCATCTCCCAGCAATGATGTTAGAAATGTTATCACCATAAGTCACCTCTGGATTGTGGAAGAGGTAAGCGCAGTACCCATCAAGTTATATGTCACGGTTAATGGATATAAAGAGTTCAAATGGGGAAGACTCAAGATAATATTGTTTTAACTTAGAAAACTAGTGCAGTATGAACAAGAAAATGAGGTCTTGATCAAATTCACCGAGTAAGTTGTAGTAAGGGTGAGTAGGAGGAAGAAATTGAGAAGAAGATGTAAATTTTTTCTCTCGACATCAGGTCTTCCAGTAGCCTGAGGAAAAAATATGAAAACAAGATCCTCTTGAATTCAAAGTTTCAGGAAACTGAAAACACTATAACTACACTGCAATCAAACATCCATTACAACACATTCAACACAATCCATGTGAATCCTTCAATCATTAACATTCAATATCATACGCAAATAAGATGGAAATATAAGTTGAATTTTATTAAACAAAAAGTCTCAAATCAAGTCACATAACCAGAGAACTAGGAGTGTGATCACACCAAAGCATTAGATGTGAGCAAGGAATAGTTATGTGCTTTACAGAAAAATCTTTCCATAATTGACAGTCTGCCTTTACAGTCTGCCTTTTTCTTCCAAATGACCATTCAAAAATGTTGAATTTAAATCCATTTAGTAAACTCACCATTTTTCTTGCACAATAATGGCTAATACAATTCTGACTATATCCATGCGTGCAACTAGTGCAAATGTTTCATTGAAATCAATTCCAGGTTGTTGTGCAAAACCTCTTTCTACTAACCTTTCCTTGTGCTTCTACACATTTCCTTCTGCATTTTTCTTGGTTTTATAAATCCACTTGAAACTTGTCACATCCTTGTCTTTGGGTACACCTACCAATTTCCATGTTTGATTGTTATCTATGAATTTGATTTCTTCATCAATGTTTGGAGCCCATATATCATATTTGACATCTTCTTCAAAAGTTAATGGATCATCTATTTGTGAAAACAGAGAAAAAACTAAAAATGAATTTGATGTGTCCTCATTATAGATGTCACACAAACTTCTTGTCTTCCTTGGTAACAAACTTGCTAAAGTTAGATCTAGGGATGTAGAATTACTTGGACTTCTTGATGGTGTTTGTTGCACTCTAGGTGTTGAATGTGCACCTGTTGATCTCACTGGAGTATTCTACATTGTAGTTTGTGTCGTAGTGCTAGGTGTAGAAGGGACTGCACACTGAATTGTACATGGTGTTTTAACCATTTCTTCTTTTGTGTCATCATTCTCAATATCATCAACAATTCTAATTGTCTTTGTTATGCTTCCATCCCATGCTTCATTCTCCACGAACTAAACATCGTGACTGATTATGACCTTTCTTATGATAGGGTCATACAACTTGTATCCTTTTCTATTTTTAGAATACCCAAAAAATATACATTTATTTCCTTTGTTGTCCAACTTCTTTCTTAGCTCATCTGGAACATGTGTGTATGTGACACAACCAAAAAAAATTAAGTGTGCCACATTATGCTTCATACTTTTCCATGCTTCTTGAGGAATTTTGTTCTTTACACTTTATTGAAACAAATATATTTTTTCAAATACTCCAGTTACCAAAAGGTTGAATCCACCCTTTCTTTCAAATAACAAAAATGATAACCATAAACCCTAAATCTCGGATTTTGGGATTTCATAGATATAACGGTTATACGTGTCAAAGCTCCCAATGTACTAACATGTGAAATATCGAAGTCGGGTTAAGTTTAATCATGATCATCAAAACATTAAACAATAATTATCACTATTTTAATGCATTGTTCTTTTGCGATTCAGGAGTCACGCCTCGAGCGACCTTCAAATGTCTGATGTACAAAGTTGCGAAAGAGACTTAAGATAAACCTAGTTAATTACAAGACTAATGATAATTAACATTAGTTAGCTTTTGCGACTTCACAACTCAGTGGTTTTACCTTAGAGCAATACCTTTGTAATCCTGATACCCAAGGTTGCGAGATTTATAAACTAATCACGATTAGTTAAGAACTTAAGTCTAATCAAAGTCAATTAACCAAATCGCAATATCACGAATTTGGGGTCCATGTCCTAAGACTAAGAATAAAATCGTCCGAGACTACGAACACCGAAAAAGGATTAAAAACTAATTGCGATTAATTAAATGATTAAACTGGATTAATTAATATCTTAAACAACTTTAAACCTATGGAGCTTACGAGTAACGATTTAAATGTCCCTACGATCATCCCAAGTCACAAAATATCTAACATTTATGGAATTTATAAGTGAATTAGGAAAATGATTGAAATTAAGATCCTACTTTATTTCCAAATATTTCGAATTAAGCGTTGTGTCAGCAAGGACCCACACAGACTCGAGTATTCTAAACTAAAGCGTTTTTGTCATTATTTGAATTTCATTTTAGTTTCACAGAGTCGTTTTAGCGAGTTAACCACTGTTTGTATTTTCATCCTGTCTAACAGGAAATATATCTCGAGATTTTATATCATGGATCCAAGGAAAACGCCCAAAACAACTGGTGAATGTTCAGGTCATATTTCGGATATTATTTCTGATACCTCTCCTAGAAACATCGATAAATTCAAAACATGGACATAGGTTTTCAACATCTTGCAATATGAGCTCATAAACTGCCCAGATGACTCAAGTGACAACGAGAAAGATGATTTGTATATCAAATACAAAGTGGTCACTCAATTGGCGATGCAAAAGATAGCAACAAGGCCGCGACTTTTTCCCTATTGTGATATGGTTAAATGGGCGATGAACCACGTAGATGTCCTGACTAGGAAAATATTTAACGAGAAGAAGGTGGTTGTTGGGACATTTAAGCCAGAGCATCTGCAGGCGACGTAAAAATTGTCCCCCACACCCAATTTTGTTTACAATGTCGAATTCTTGGAGGCTTTCAAAAAGAAAGAATGTGAGAAATTTGGAAAAATATTATCCGACCTGATCAAGGATTGGTGCTCACGCCCTAAACTCATGGTATGTATGCAATCTCTTCTTTACAGCCACAATTTATGTATGTAGCGATGATGGTATGCATGCTTTATGGGAGAGAGAATACTTTGCATTTTTTTCTCCCATGGGTACCGCTTATCCACACAGTAACAGAGGGGTACTCTTTCGACTGGGCTAAATTGTTGTCAGGCAGTTTGGCAAGCCAAGTTACAGAATATCAAGCACAAAAGGCGAGTGGGAAAGTAGCTTAATTTTTCATGTCTGCGTACATTATGAATGCCATTTGCTTCATGACACCTTTTCCATTAATGAGCTGGAGCTGGACTCAAAATAACGGAGAGCCTTTTCACGTTTACCACTCCAAAATATGGGAAGAGAAGGCCAAGGACTTCATCTATGAGATTTTCAACTGTGCAATGGTACCAATGCATGTTGTTATCTACGACCATCCACCTCCCAAGATTTCAGATAAATTCATGACAAACTTAAACAGAGTGGTAGACTAGTACCTGGAAGAACAGTTCTCATATATTAGGGTTTTTGGATGATCTATTCCCCCTTATTCCCTACCGTTATTTTTACCAGACAAGCTAGTATGTCCAGAAATCGCCATGCAAACTTTGCTCGGTGGGATAAGCAAAGAACTGAAAGGATTTTAGAAAAAGTTATGGTCATATTTTCCCATACACATTGGTACATATTCTTTATTATATTTCGTCCATGCCAAAGTGGAGGCCACGACCTTAGAGGAAATGAGACTAGTAGACATTGAATTTTTGAAGCACGATCCTCATAGGATCGTGGGTAACCATATGGCAAGTTGTGGTCTAAAAAGATATGAGCATGAAGATTCCCCCAATGACAAAAAAATTTGAGGAGCGAGATCGTACTCATAAGTCTTAAATGAAGTTTGAGCTTTGCTACCCAGAGATATGTCTGATTTCTACAAATTCCAGGAACACCAGAAAAGTGGCCTCCCCAAAGTTTTGCAGGGAAAAACCTCAAAATATCTAGGTGCACAACAAATAGGATCCCAAGGTTTAGTGGATACAAATCCTGGAAAACAAGAAAATCAAGAGAACAAAGAGAACACTGAGACCTCGAAACAGGAAACCAAGATCCCAAGCCAAGAGAAAAAACTCCCAAAGATAGATACACCAGTTAAATAGGTCAAGGATTGAACAGAACCTCTGCAAAGGGGGTAGGAGAGACACCCTTGTCTCCATAAAATGAACCAGACATAGATGCTATCCTAAAAAATGAATCCAAAGAAATCGACAGTCCCATTCCATCTATCACACCCTTACAATCTACCAAGGGGAACCCCAATGTAGAGATAATATCTAAAGAGGATTTGACACCTATATCTATAAAATAATTGTCTCCTTGTGATTTCTTTTTTAGCAAGAAAAGAAAGGCTATGGTGAAGAGAGAAACATATCAAAAAGCGGGTGTAGGGGCTAAAAATTATGGAATATTATAGGATGGAGGAGCTTTGGAAGAAGCAAAATTCACCAATGAGATAGCGGAAACATTGGGGGCTTATGTAATGGCCAACCAATATTCAGTTGGAACATTGAAGGAATGGTTGAAACAAAGAGACCTGTTGATTATCAAGTTGCAAAATCAGATAACAGATGTAGAGACGAATGCCAGGAATGAGGCATACAAAGATTTGGAACAAACCAGAGCAGCCAACCAATAGGAAATTGAACAACTCAAATCGAATCTTGAGAAAATGCAACAATCGGATTAGACAAGTCAAGAATAGGTAAGTCAAAAGGAGGAGTTAATAAAACAACTGCAATCTAAATTAAATTATGTTGAAATCCAGGTCATAAACATAAATGTATTTCAAACTCAAACCACAGAAATATGAAAGAAGATACAAGTAACCCAATAGAGTCTACTTACTAAAGTATAAATAATCCACGAACATTTTCAGTTGATTGATCAAGCCTTAGACAAAATCACCTTAAGAGACAGAGAGAAGCTAAGCCGGCTTGATGTACTTTCCAGGAGGCTATTATAGCAACAACAAAAGAGGAAATGGTCATCTCTTCCAGATTATCCATTCGAGAACAAACCACAGGTAACATTCTGTTAAAATCATGGGAGCATAATCTATCAGAGAACAAAAAAATGGCCAAAGAGGTGAGAGACTCTTGTGAAGAAACATTTGTCCTAATAAATAAAAAATTGCTAGATCTTGATCAGGAGAATAGTTCTGGAACGTTGTGCAAGATTAACATAGTTAAACATCTGCTAGATATCAAGGAAAATGTGGAAAGGGACCAAGTTGAACTATCTCAGATAAAGCAATTCAATATTGCCCAAATAGACAAATGGTTGATAAAAGTAAACCTACAGTTATTTTCTATCATTTTAGAAGACATGCAAATAGGGGAAAGACTGCCAAAGTTGGAGAGGAAGTGCTACACTTTTGAAGCAAATGACCAAACTCAACTTCCCAACTTAATAGCCGAGTTGGTAGAAAAGTGTGTAAATTGTATTGAACAGGGGAAAGGGAAGACTTCTAGAGGCAAGTAATACAGTTGCTTATTCCATCCTATTTTGGAGCTAGAGGACAAAGAAAGGAAAATTCCTCGCCAGCATGAAGGAACACAAAGGACAACTAAGTGAAGCGTTTCATCTTTTTATTTGTAACCGAAAAATTTAGAATCATATAATTCCAAACATTTTATTCTAGTATAAATATACATTTTGAGGAAGAAACAACGACTTCTTTTTTCCAATTGTAAAGGAGAAGACTCTCTTCACTGAGAATTAATACAAATTCAGGCTAGAGATTCTACATCTTGTTTATTGTGTTTTATGTGTTCTTTGTCTTTTCATATCCCAATATACTTTCATATATTTTCTTTGATGAATGAAAATCACAATTTAGTACAACTTCTACCATGGTTATGTTATACTCAGTTATCTAATAACAAACATATTTTCCTCTGTATTCACTATTAGTTAATACAAGACCTGAATGTTGATTAGATGCTATACTTGATACTTCATTGAAGATTACATCAATCACTTTCTTCTTCTGTCACAAAGTAATATTTTTCAGCATTTGATGCCTTTCTTTGATTAATAGCTTTATGTTTTTATTTCCTTTCATTCTATATTTGGATTTCAAATCAGGTACGAGAAACGACCACTGAGCTATTATAATATTAATTCGTTTTAAAAGAACTTTATTTTGTTATTTATCTGGAAAAAGGAAAACATTGAAACATTTCCCTCATTTCCCGATGCCTGACCTTATACTTGTAGCCTTAGTATAAACTCAAGAACAACATCTTTTTGGTGCCATTGTTGGGGATGGAGAAATGAAGTTACTTTTCCCTGAGAGAATGACATTCACAAGTTTATTTCTTTGATAGTGAACAAAGACTGAACACATTATAAAGGCTAAGTTTTTATTATTCACTTGGCGACTCCACATTTTAATAAGCTAGCATCTAGTCGAAGGAACACTAGACAAAACCCAGATGATAAGCAGACCACACTTGTTTCCAACCCTGAAAAAGTACTGAAACCAAGAGGATTCCTTAAGAAAGCTACTATGGTTTACCAACCTAAATACACACAGTCTAAGGCTAATATTCCACTTGAAACCATAAACCCTAAATTAGTTCTACCCAAAACTATGACTGAAGCTCATTCGACTACCTAGGGCGAAAGAGAAGGTGAGAAATCTACAGTAAAGTTTGTTTCAATTGATATCCCATTAGTTCTCGAACTAAATTTCCCAACCTCGCAAAGTCTAGAAGAGTATACCATACACTCAGATTCAACTCCTGCAGGTTCCCCCATTTACATATGTTGCAAGTCAAAGGAACCGAGTCCCGATGTCTCATTTCCCCCTTTTTTCTATTTTTTTGTCACCTGATAAATGGTTCTCATAATATTTTTTTCGTCATCTCGAAGAAGATAAAGGATCGATATACATCTTTGAAAACCCTCTTTATAACGTACCAACTTCCTCTCCTAGAATATCTATGGAATCTGTCGGAGGAGGAGGAGGGGGCGGTCAAGTCCCACCCCCACCCCCACCCCCACCCCCTAACATTTTTGCTAAAGTAGCTGCTAGATATGATCCTTTGGTCCTCCCAGTACCCCTTCATGATTTACCTGAAAACTACATGAAAAACCTGCCAAAGTTTATAGGGGAGGGAGACTTAACTGCGACCAAACTTATCAATTTATTTGATCAATTTGTAGATATTCTCAGTCTCAAGCATGAAGACATATATTCACGGTTGTTTGTTATAAATTTTGAAGGACAGGTGAGAACTTGGTTTCAAAGTTTGCTCGCGGGTTCAATATTATCCTATGACACATTAGAAAACTATTTTCTCATACAATGGGGTGGAAGGAAAGATCACTTATATTATTTAACTAAGTTTGGGGCTTTAAGGAAGAAAAATTTAGAAACTGATATTGAATTCATCCAAAGATTTAATAAATTATATAACAAGATCCCAATCAAAGTTAAACTTTCCCAACCTGTAGCAAAGGTAACTTTTGCAGGATCTTTCGAACCTGATTTTGCACTATTATTGAGAGAAAGGAGAGAGGTTGAACATACTCGAATGCAATACGATTCCGTAGAAATCGACTCAAATATGATGGCTTCTGGAAAATTAAAAACAAAAATGGAACCAGGAAACAAAGAGAATAAACGATTTAGGGAACAAGCAAGACCCTCCAGATCTGGGTGGTCTACAAACGACAAGAGGGATGATATGGAAAAGATAATTAAAGAACTGTCATATAAAATTTCAAAGATGGAACTAGATCAATCTAAAACAGATCAGTTCATTAGAAGAGAATTCAGGATGAACCCCAATCCTCAAATACAACAGAGACAAATTAAAAAGGAAGATCAAAAGGTTCAGACTCCTTTGAAAAATGAAAATTTTATAGGAAGTAATGACATGAAAGAATTTGGGGGTTTAGAAAAAGATATTAATAATCTCAGTGAAGATTGTTATCAACCTCATTTAACTAGACAAGATTATGAGAGGTCTTTAAAAACAGAACATCGGTCAAGTAATTATAGCAACACAAATAATATAGAGGATCCTGCTTTTCAAGGAATCGTTGATTCTATAATGGCCGAGCTCCAAAACAAGTATAATCTAAGGTCTAAAACTAAAAGCATGACCACTACCCAACCAAAGAAAATCATGCTGAGAGGAGAAGTATATGAACCAACTCCAAAGGAAATTGAAACACAGAACACCAAGATAAAAGGAGTTGACCCACAAGGTGCCAAAACTAAGACAACCAAAACACAGATGGGAGGGACAAAAAAAATTGAAAATAAAGAAATACAAACAAATAAAGAAGAAAAGAAGGAGACCAAAGTACCAATCAGAGAAAATGAAAAAACTATAGGAGGTTTTAGTCTAGAAAATGAGATTAACAAAATAAAAATATCTATACCTTTGGTTGAACTGACAAAGAATCCCATTTATAAAAAAAAAATCACCAAAATGATAAATTTTTCAGATATGGGAAGTCAAGATAATGTTATAAATTTGGAAGATGATAAACCTAATATAATTTTTGGTCTGCATTTTGAAGGGGCCAGAGATATCGTTGCTCCTTTCTACATTACACTAAATGTGCATGATCGTCTGCTACATAATTGTATGTTGGATTCTGGAGCCTCTCATAATCTGATGCCCAAGGCTATTATGGATAGACTTGGCCTCGAAATTACTAGGCCATATAGAGACCTGTATTCATTTGATTCAAGAAAAGTTAAATGTATGGGAATGATCAAAGATTTAGTGGTAAATGTTGCACAGATCCCAGTAAAAAGTGTTTTGATGGATGTGGTTATTGCTGATATACCTCTGAAGTATGGTATGCTATTATCCAGGTCTTGGGGCGCTAATATTGGAGGATCCCTTCTACTATACATGACATACGCCACGATTCCCATCTTCAGAGGACAGTTCACTCAATTATACTGGGAAACACGGCTGGCATATATGGTAAGTGATCCTCATAATCCTAGAAATTACTTTGTCTATGTCACTGATCAGGATCTTGGAAGTTGTATTTTATCGATCAATGACGATATAGATGAATGTCCTGAAGATTTCACAGAAGAAAATAAAATTGAAAAGATAAAAGAAAGTGTATATAGTACTGGAATCTGGAAAATGTATTTCGATGGTGCTTCGTCATGTGAAGGAGCACACGTCGGAGTACACATTGTAGAACCTCTATATGAGTTTACCATTCCTTTCTCTTACAAACTACAATGGGACATAGACTACATGAATAATGTATGTGAGTATGAAGCCCTGTTCTTGCGACTAGAAGCTGCCAGAAAGTTAAACATAAAAAACTTGGAAGTCTATCGAGATGCCGAATTAATTGTAAAGAAACTAAATCGGTAGTACCAAGACAAACAACCAATATTGAGATATTATAGAAATTGTGCCTGGGATTTAATGGAAATTTTTTTCTCATCAGTTAATGTTCATTACATTCCTAGTACTATAAATCTGCAAGCTGATTCATTAGCCAAAGCAACCTCAACATTTTCACCTCCTACAACTTTTAAACTCAAGTATCACATAGAGATGAGGAACAGACCCTCCATACCAAACAATATACAACAATGGCAGGAGTTTGAAGAGGATGAATAGATTAGAAAGTTCCTCGAAATGGTGGAAGACTTTTCCGAGACACATATTGATCAAGAAAACCATAATGACCATACTTGGATTATGCAAGAAGGAGAAGATCCTCAAGAGTTCCAAGAAAAGATTGTGAATCATCGCATGTTAGTACTAAAAAACAACCAAATCCCTAAAGGTCTAATCCCCTTAGAAATACTATTTGACTAAATTGACATGCCATTAAAATCTACTCTCCAACCTCAACCAGAAGAAGTCGAAGATTGCGATATAGGTACCAAAGAAAAGCCTAGAATAGTAAAAATATCAAAATAACTTCCTCCTGAGATGAAAGGTAAGTATGCGGATTTACTAGAGAAATACAAAGATGTTTTTTCTTGGTCTTAGGATGAGCTGAGAACTTATGGCACTACAGTGGTTGAACACAAGATTCCTTTAAAGCGAGGTGTCAAACCTTCCAGGTAGAAGTTCAGGCAAATCAATCCCATATTATTTCCCATGGTCGAAAAATAAGTTAAAAAGCTCCTGGACCCTAAAATAATTGTACCACTCAACTACTCTAACTGGGTAGCTAATCTGGTCCCGATTAGGAAGAAGATCAGATAAATCAGATTATGTGTGGATTTTAGAAATTTAAATAAATCATCTCTCAAAGACAATTATCCCCTACCCAAAACGGACCATGTTCTAGAAAAAGTGGTCGAAGCAAATAGAATGTCAATGATCGACGGTTTTTACGGTTACAATCAGATTGTTGTTAACAAAAATGATAAAGAAAAGACAACATTCACCCCATGGGGTACACTTATGTATGATAAAATGCCTTTTGGTTTGATGAATGCAGGTGCTACTTTTCAATGAGCTATGGATATCACCTTCATCGGTGAAAGAGATAAATTCATCATTATTTATCTCAATGATCTGACCGCTTTTTCCAAATCTGATGAAGAACAACTAATCCACCTCAAGCAAATGTTCGAGAAATTCCGCAAATTTGGTTTGTCTCTAAATCCCAAGAAATCCCACTTTGTGATGCAAGAAGGTAAACTCTTGGGCCATATTGTATCTCAAGACAGAATTAAAATCGATCCTAAAAGGCTTGAAGCTATTGACACTATAAATGTTCCTAGAAATGTAAAGAAAATCCAGTCATTTTTAGGGAAAATAATTTTTTTGAGGAGATTTATCCCGAACTTTGTTGAAATTTTGAAATTGATTACAGATATGCTCAAGAAGAATAGTGAAGTTAAATGGATGACTGAAGAAAAATAATCATTCGCACACATCAATAAATTTATAGGTGAAGCACCTATACTGGCAAGCCCTGATTATATAAAGGATCTTTTTATTTTTCCGTTTGCATCCGAACATACGATTGCTGCGGTACTCCTCCAGAAGAACAAAGAGGGTTTTGAGAAACCAATAGATTTTTCCAGTAAGATCCTTAGAGACACAGAATTGAAGTATGACATAATGGAAAAATAGGCATATGCCATGGTGAAAGCACTAAAATATTTTAGAACTTGTGTGTTGCATTCCAAGATCATTGCATATGTACCCACCAGTTCGATTAAGGATATATTGGTTCAGCCTAATAGTGATGGGAAGAGGGGTTGGTGGCTTGCTAAAATTCAAGAATTCGATCTAGAGGTAAAACCGACAAAGCTCATAAAGGGACAGGGTTTGGCTAAGCTACTAGCCGAATCAAATTTCAGAGCGCTTGGAATAAATAGCCTACAAGAGCATGAAGTATATTTAGACATAAACGAATTCGACGACTAGATAGCCACAACCAGAATCAAAGAGAAGTTTGCATATTTGGGTTGGTATAAATATATAGTATCTTATCATCTAACTCTGAAATGCCCAAACGATATGTCTCCATCTAAAACTAGGACATTGAAATTGCATGCGGTAAATTATTGTATCTCAGAAATCCAGTTGTATTGGAAATACCCTCTAGGTTTTTCACTAGTTTGTTTAGTAGAATCTGAAACAAAAAAGAGTTATAAATGAATTTCACGAAGGAGTGTGCAGAGGACATCATGCATGGAGAGAAACAACCTATAAAATATTAAGAGCAGGATATTATTGGCCTAAGTTATTCACAGATGTGAATGCCAAAGTCAGAGCCTATAACTCCTGCCAATTATTTTTAGGCGAGCAGAAACTCTTGGCGTTACCTTTGGTCCCGGTTAAAACATAAGCCCCTTTCCAAAAATGGGGGTTATATTTTATAGGCGAAATCAATCCACACTCCAGTGCACAACATAGATGGATCCTGACTGCTACAAACTATTTCACCAAATGGGTAGAATCTATCATGACCAGGAAAGCAACAGATTCAGTGGTAATAAGTTTCTTGTAGGAAAATATATTGTCTAGATTTGGTTGTCCCAAGAATATAGTTACAGATAATTCCCAGGAATTCAAATCTATGGAAATGGTCATCTTTTGCCAAAAATAAAATATTGTGTTGGGTCATTCTACAATGTACTATCGTGAAGGAAATGGGTTAGCTAAAGCATAAAAAAAAATCTTAATCACCATAATAAAAAAGGTTTTGAGCAAAAATAATAAAGCCTAGCATGTGCATTTGAAATATGCTTTGTGAGCAAATCGGATAGGCACCAAGAAATCAATCGGTACTTCTCCATTTCAAATGGTATATGGGATCGATGTGGTACTACCCATTAGTTTGGCTCTACCTATAATGAAAATTTGGCAAGATGAAAAATAACAACCAAATCATGTCACAAGAAGAATAAATCAACTGATCCAAGTTCAGCAAAATAGGGCTGAAGTGGAAGAAAAACTTCAGAAGTATCAAGAAAAAATGAAAGCCATGTTTGATCATAAGTCTAAATATAGGGAATTCCTCCCTAGTGACTTAGTTTTGAAATGGGATGCTAGTAGAGAAGACTCAGCCAAACATGGCAAATTTGATCATATCTGGTATGGACCATTCAAAGTTGCAGCCTCTGATGTGAAGAACTAATTTCTGCTAGAAAATTTGGATGGTAAAATCCTCAATGCCCCTATCAACGAGTGTTATCCTAAACACTATATGTGATAAACGATTTCCAAAATCCCACTGTATTTATCGGTTTGTGTTTTCTGTTTTTTATAGTTTTTAGGTAAGTCTTACTTCCACCGCAAATAAAATAGGTGAGTGATTTCATAGAAGAGTAAATGTAAAATAATTTACGCTTTGAAAGATGTAACTTGTAAGACCCTGACACTCTTCATGTTGTTTTTTACGCAGGATTGTTGTCGATAACTCAAACATTACAAAAGATACAGACAAGTGGTCATATATCAGAAATATTGGTTATCCCGAAACAGGTGATAAATAAATAATTTAGTGAGATTAGAGTGAAATGGCGAATCAAAGGTATGAGTCTCTAAATTATTTAGATTTCCAAAGAATATCACCTGGTGCAACAATGACCTTATATGTATGAAGATACTCGCTAGATGTATTGTCAAAAGAACAATTTTCAAATTAAATCATAAAAGCGATCATCAAGATAAAATTAAAATAAATGGAAACAGAAGAAATAAAATGAACTCAAAAGAACTTTTTTCAAAAGTTGGGTTTGCGTTATAACAACCACATTTATGAAAATTGAAACCTCCTCTGTCACCCTGTTCAAATATTTAGTATTTTTCCCCTTCACTCCAGATGCCTCCCCATGGCCTCCACAAAGGAAGGAGGGGTCACACTTTACCTCTGAAAGTTGACACATGAATATTTAAAAAAAGGGCAAGTCCTCATGGCTCCTCGGGTTCCTATTGAACAAAAGTATGTAGAGGCTAATCCTAACTCTCTTAGTTCTTTTAACATGTTTTTAAATGATTAATATTCATCAGAAGAAGGCCCCTGGAAATAAAAAGTCACCCATAAGTTTTCCTATAGACTAAGATGTTTTGAAAGGTAAAAAGAAGACTTGCACAAAGTAATCAAAGTGAGTTAACAGACCTCTGTTGCCAAAATTATTAATAGATATCACCCCTAGCATGCTTTATACCAATTGATTTCCCCCACTTCATGTTCTAAAAAGAAAGTATAAGATATATGGTGAAAGGAAATTTATTAAGTGATTGCCCCCATCTAGTCCAAAAAATAGATGATGAAAGGAAATTCATTAAATGATTACCCTCATCTCATCATTTAAATGCAAAGTTACAAACTGAAGTGGTGAAAGGAAATTCAATAAGAGAATCAGACAAATTCAGCGGGGTATTGAATAGGCTCGCTAGGAATGAAGAAATGTCTAAGTTATATGTAAGGTTGTTATACATGAATTATATTGTACTCTGGTAACCAGTTTTCTTTTGTAATAGATCTACATCCCAAGTTCGCGTAGGACTCCCTGATTAAAAAAGACCGAAATTACTTTGACTTGATGCAATAAAGATCAACAGAACTTGTTAGAAATCCTAAGGTTGTTTTGATTATCTTAAGCATATCTGAAGTCAGTTTTAAGGAAGAGGGAGTCATCGAAGGACCTAAAGTTGAGATTAGTAAATGATTAAGTTTTGAAATCTTTTAGAGGTAAAGATGATACCTCATATGCTCTTTGTACCCTCTTTCTGAAAACGTTTCACAAAAGTAAAGTAATGACTCCATTCACCCAATAAAGGTAGGTGGTCTACTGTTCTTCTTGTCCCATAGGGAGAAGAGATCCCTAGATGGAGTCTATGCTGGAACATAAATATTTTTTCAAATACTCCAGTTACCAAAAGGTTGAAGCCACCCTTTCTTTCGGATAACAAAAACGATAACCATAAACCCCAAATCTTGGATTTCAGGATTTTGCAGATCTAACGGTTAAATGTATCAAAGCTCCCAATGTACCGACATGGAAAATAACGAAGTCAGGTTAAGTTTAATCATGATCATCAAAACATTAAGCAATGATTATAATTATTTTAACACATCGTGCTTTTGCGATTATGGAGGCACACCTCAAGTGACCTTCGAATGTCCGATGTACAAATTTGTGAAAGCGACTTAAGATAAACCTGGTTAATTACAAGACTAATGATAATTAATGTTAGTTAACTTTCTCAACTCGACAGTTTTACCTTAGAACAATACCTTTGTAATCCTGATACACGAGGTCATGATATTTATAAACTAATCATGATTAGTTAAGAACTTAAATATGATCAAAGTCAATAAACCAAATCGCAATATCATGAATTTGGGGTTCATGGCCCAAGACGAAGAATAAAATCGTCCGAGACCGCGAACGCTGAAAAAGGATTAAGAACTCATTGTGATTAATTAAATGACTAAAATGGATTAATTAATATCTTAAACAACTTTAAACCTGTGGAGCTTACTGGTAACGATTTAAATGTTCCTATGATCATCCCAAGTCATAAAAAATCAAACATTTATGGCATTTATAAGAGAAATAGAAAAATGATTGAAAGTAAGATCCTGCTTTATTTCCAAATATTTCGAATTAAACGTTGTGTCAGCAAGGACCCGCACAGACTTGAGTATTCTAAACGAAAGAATTTTCATCATTATTTGAATTTCATTCTAGTTTCACAGAGCCATTTTAGCGAGTTAACCATTGTTTGTATTTTCATCCTCTGTAACAGAAACTATATCTCGATATTTTATATCACGACTCCATGGAAAATGCCCAAAATAGCTGGTGAAAGTTTAGGTCAGAGTTCGGATATTATTTATGATACCTCGCTTAGAAACATAGACACAGTCAAAACATGGACACACATTTTCAACATCTTGCAATACGAGCTGATAAATTGCGCAGACGACTCGAGTGACAATGAGAAAGATGATTTGTATATCAAATACAAAGTGGTCACTCAGTTAGAGATGCAAAATATAACAACAAGGCCGCGACTTTTTCCCTATTGTGATATGGTTAAATTGGCACTCAACCACATAGATGTCCCGACTAGGACAATATTTAACACGCAGAAGGTGGTTGTTGGGACATTTAGGCCAAAGCATCTGCAGGCGATGCACAAATTGTCCCCCACACCCAATTTTACTTACAACGCCGAATTCTTGGAGGGTTTCAAAAAGAAAGAATGCGAGAAATTTGGAAAAATCTTATCATACTGCATATTTTTTTCTCCCATGGCTACCGCTTATCCGTACAGTAGTAGAGGGGTACTCTTTCGACTGGGTTAAATTGTTGTCAGACAGTCTGGAAAGCCAAGTTATAGAATATCAAGCACAAAATGAGAGCAGGAAAGAAACTTCATTTTTCATGTTTGCGTACATTATGGATGTTGTTTCTTCATGACACCAGTTCCATTAATGAGCTAGATCTGGACTCCAAATAGCGGAAAGCCTATTCATATTTACCACTCCAAACTCTAGGAAGATAAGGCCAAGGAATTCGTCTATGAGATTTTCAACTATGTAATGGTACCAATGCATGTCGTTATATATGGCCATCCACCTCCCAGAATTTCAGATAAAGTCGTGACAAACTTAAACGACGTGACAGACTGGTACCTGGAAGAACATTTCTCATATATTGGGGTTTTTGGCTGCTTTGTTCCATAGGTGATTTTAGGGGCGAAATTTCACCCATGGGCGAAATTAAGAGGTTTGAAATTTTCGTTGGGTGAATTGTTTACATAGAGAGGTTTTTTTGGTTTACCTATATATAGCCCCAAATTTGTTTTCAAATATATATATATAAAACCCTTAGCCCACATATATTTGTGAGGGAAGAGCATGGAAATCGATTTTCGCCCCTTAAAATTCGAACCAAATCCTCTCATTCGCCTCAATTTTCTGGTAATGATAATGATTCAGAGGGTTTTCGCCCCTATTTTCTGGTAATGGAAACGATTCAGAGGTTTTTCGCCTCCATTGCCATCTCCCGCCAGTTCTTGGGGATCCAAAAATGAATCATTCGCTCAAATGTGTGCATTAGGGGTTTT
>SNQJ01S0055951.1:142738-174067 GCA_010110895.2 Picea sitchensis
TCCATCTCCCACCAGTTCTTGGGGATCCAAAAATGAATCATTCGCTCAAATGTGTGCATTAGGGGTTTTTGTTTGGTAATAGCCTGGGCATTTAATTTCTTTTATGAGGTTTTGTGGAAGGGTTTATCCTCTTTGTTTTTGCTGTTTTTGAGGGGAAAACGGTCTTATATTTCAGCTTGATGAATCTGAGGTCTTTCTTTATACTGGGGTTTGTTGATGTAGGGGGGCATGCCTGGTTTAGAGAGAATACGAGACTGTAAGGTTCTGCGAAATATTACCGAAGCTCATGCTAAGGAGGGGCGGATTTATGGTGCCTTATCTGAAGCCCCTGCTGTGGTTTTGGAGGCATGGGGTCTGCTGAAAGGATGCCAGGTAAGGCCTTTATAATTTCGTTTTGATATGAAGAAGGATTGATTTGATGGTGTTGGATTTCATTTCTAAACCGGTGATCACTAGCTCAGTTGCTGCGGTATAGTATTATATAGGTCATTTTGTAAGTTTGGACGTTCAATACACATGGGTAATTTATTGGTAAGGCCCTTTGTGATGGATGTATAAGTAAAAAATTAGAATGAATGGAATAGTCTTAGTCTGTCTGTTGTCTGTTAATAGGGTAGGTAGAATCTTAGGTGGTTGGGCCTCAGAATATTACTCCAGCAGAGTAAGCCTCCCTTTGTTCTTTCTCCTTACAATAACAGGAATAAACGCTTCGATGGTGTTGGATTTCATTTCTAAATCGGTGATCACTAGCTCAGTTGCTACGGTATAGTATTATATAGGTCATTTTGTAAGTTTGGACGTTCAGTACACATGGGTAATTTATTGCTAAGGCCCTTTGTGATGGATGTATAAGTAAAAAAATCAGAATGAATGGAATAGTCTTAGTCTGTTTGCCGTCTGTTAATAGGGTAGGTAGAATCTTAGGTGGTTGGGCCTCAGAATATTACTCCAGCAGAGCAAGCCTCCCTTTGTTCTTTCTCCTTACAATAACAGGAATAAACGCTTCCTTTCTTCATCCCATCAGTTGTTTGATTTCACGCTTCCTTCATCTCTTTTTGTCTAAGGAATCTCCTTTTATTTCTTTCACAATTACAAATGCTTACTTCACCGATGATTATGATGCCAGGTATTGGGATATGAGGTATTAGTGACAAAAAAAGCATTTGAACTGATTTGATTTCAACCAATGGCCGTATCAAGATTTATTTAAATTTCTCTTTTCCACATCCTTCTATGCACCATTTCAGGAACCATCTATGTGACCAACTGCATGCATAACAATAATATGCATTTCTCTCATCTATTCCCATCGCTTTATCTTCTATTTTTTATCTTGTTCTATCTAGCTTTCCAAGTAGTGGTCTATTCGGTTCCGCTTTTGTGTGAGCACAAACCATGTTGTATGTCAGATACGGTGTTGTTTGTGTTTTTTTATATTGTTTTTGTGGGTGTTTATATTGATTGGGTCGTGGGTATTTGTGTTTGTTTTGAAACGAAAATGAAATAGTGACCAGAAGATGATGACATTCAATTGATTTCGTCCAAGGATGAAGGTGATAATGCATTAGATGCATCTCAGCTCAGTTAATCAACTTCCCTCTGGGCCGGGATGTGTGGATCCAGAACCTTTTATTCCTCTTTTTCCTCTGTGGTTTCCTTTTGTGTTTTTCATTCTGTATTTTATTTCATTTCATTTTTTACGAATGATTACTTAATAACATGTCCAAACATTTGACAGGGAGGGAGGGAGATCTAATCCCATGTATGGTTTTTGTCAATCGGGCCTCTGCGGACTCTTTGGTAAAACTGTGGTTGTTCAAATGAGTGCATCACCAGGAACTAACAACTCTACTGCACATATCATGGTTTCAGCGAGCCATCATGGTTTGAGTATGAGAGCTCTATTGACTCTTCTATGCGAGATAGCAAGTGGCTATCGGAACCCTTCCCTTCCCTAATTCAGTTGCAGATATGGTCTCCTGTACCTGTGTCAATGGATGGATTTGTACATATAGTCTTCCAGGTCTTAGAACAACTATCCACGAAGATATTTTATATATTTATGGATTTAAGAGGATCACCAATTCTATTGATCGACTAAAGTTCAGGTTTCCCCTCCTATTACACCCCATCCATACTTTAGGTCGTCATGAGAACTTGACATAGAGATTGAGAAGATGGAAATTGTCGGGCATTTAGAAGTCACACCCAAAAACAAACTAAACTTCTACCCCATGGCCTTGATCTTAGAGTTGTATGCCTAATTTCACACAAAAGGCTATATAAAGAAGACATAGCTCAAGAAGGGTGATAGGTACTCTATCTCACCAAGAATGAGGAGCATTCTACAGTCCCTCTTAGGTTTAGAAACAATCACAACAGAAATAAAGTCATTAATAGTAGCAACAACAAAAGTAGATTCATCATCAACAACAAAGGAAGAAACAAAAGCAGGGAAAAAAAGGAGAGAGGATAATGTAGTCTCTAAATAAGCAACAATCAATAGGCAACCTTTACTTCCAATTTCCTTTTTTCTTTTTACACAAGGACGCACAAACATTGAAGTTGGGGGTATGATAGGCTCATAAATTAGCCCATCCTATTAATCTTGTATAGTTAATTACCTTAATTACCTTCCCAAAACCTTGAGTTTTTCCCATTATTAAGCTTAATGTTTACTGAACCGACCAATTTTGTAAGCAATGACAATATTTTTATTAGTAATTCATAATGGTTAATTTTTTGGTTGCATTTTATGAGTTGTCATATGAATATGCTTAAGTTTTCCTTTATGTTGATGAGTTTGATTACAAATTTTTGTTGGTTGATTTGTCACTGTTTTATAATAGTGATAGAAATCACTCAAGAAAAGCCAAAGCATAATAGATTATGGGTGTCCTGTTTTTCAACTGTTATTCCAATTCATGGAGCCTGCATGTTCCTTTCCTCTAGGTAAATCTATACTTTTCATTCAAAATTGAAGCCAACAGATGTTTGTAAAGGAATTTGTATCTTTGTTTAATGCTCCTTTTGGTTGAGATCTGTATTCTTAACATTTAGCTGAAACTATGTCTTGAACATATGAATATTTGTGCATTTTGAGAATTGCTGATATGTTTATTTTTCTCTTAATGGTCACAGTTGTATCCTATTCCAAATCTCGTGCTAATAAGATGCTATCCATATTTTACATTAAACATTTTGACTGATCAAAGCCCATGCTTTCCTCAATAAACTTGTGTCCGATATTGATGGCTTAAATGGACACTTCATTTTCCCTTAGACGCTAACATATATTTGCTACTCTTGTTCAACCTCACTATGAATATTTGATTGTATTTGCCATGCATGCTTAATTTTGTAAATTTATAAGGATTACTATGTGTTATCCTTCATATGTTTCTCCAAGAATAACCAAGTATTTACCTAGTCAGAAACTGCCCTGGCCTTAAAACGATTTTCATGTAAGTAATTGTTAATTGTCCTCGACTCAGATATTTTCATTGGAGTTCTGTAAGAATTGCAGCCTCTGAAATATACCTTGTTTGTTCAGATCCATGGAACATAGAGCTAATCAATACAAATCTTTCAAGCACAGTGCTCATAATATATTACAAAGAACAGTATGTATTTTATATCTTAATATTAATGTGCACACTACAGTCCATTGTTCATGAGGAATGGACTGTAGAAGTGTTTGTCATACAGCTTCTAAGACACCATAACATTGAAGAGGATATGGTTCAGTTATTGCAGGTTGTAGTTAAATTTGTTGCACATTATCCACATGAAAAACCCAACACGAAGGAAGGAGTCAAAAGGATTGCATGATTGAGGCAAAATCTTGAAGATAATGATGGAACTAAGAATCTGTCCAGTTCTGGAAATTTCCCGAGTTATAGATGGGAACAGTGATAAAGATTGATTAGAACCAGAGATTTCCATAATTACAAAGACTGATTAGAACCATTACTTCTTTAGGACTATAGTTAGATTTCACCATGTTGCCGAATTGGTCATTTGATTTTATCATTTCAGCTATCTATAGGTTTACAAAAATTTCAGCTATCTAAATCGGGTTTTTCCCATTTTATATTTTAGATAATGGAAGGATATTGGAATTCTTGGAAACCATTTTGGCAGTGCACAAAGGAATCTATCTATTTCTTGTCTCAATAACATCTGCTTATTGATTATAGCGTCTGCTGGCTTTTCAATATTGTTCTTCACTCTGGGACGATTTCGCAAAATAATAATTGTTGAATAGAAATTGATATTGTTTCTTCTTGAAAATCCTTTGAAACCAATGTAGCGTGACATATAAGAATTGAGGTTTGAGGTTTGAACTCTATTAAATGTCATGCTTGAAAAAATTTCTCAAATCTCGATAGCAATTGGGTACTTATTGCAGAATCTCTTAATTTGAAACCAATGTAGGGTGACATATAAGAATTGAGGTTTGAGGTTTGAACTCTATTAAATGTCATGCTTGAAAAATTTCTCAAATCTTGAATGCAATTGGGTACTAATTGCAGAATCTCTTCCCTCTTCATGTTAAGATTTATTGAGTTAAATGAGTTATCTCCTTGGATTGCCGTAACAACCTGATCGAAAATAGTATGGAGATTCTGAGAATTTTGTAGGTTGAGCTGACTTTCAACTAATATTGAACAAGAGGAATTATTCTCACCGTGACATACTAGAATTATGTAGTTTGAGCTGACCTCAATCATTGAACAGTATAATTATTTGTCTGTTATACATACTAGAATTGTGTCTCATATCCATGACTAGATTTTAACCGGCACAACATCTAGTGTAGTTTTCTCATTGGAGTTAACTTTCAACAGAAATTCAAGCACCATACTTTCTTGAAATCAATGTATGGAAAGGTATGGACTTTAGGTACTACCCTCCAAATATAAATTTAAAAGAGTTGAAACTTTACATGCTTAGATATATTCTGGGACTTCTCTTGAGAAGTTACCTCAGTTGAGCATGGAATGATTGGGCATCGTCAAATAGAAGCACAAGTTTGTATTGGATTGTTTGTGCCAGTCCACTCATGAGAAACATGAATAGGAGCTACTTTTAAAGTATTGATGTACCTACTGAAAGTATTTGAACCAACTAAGGATGCTTGCACTTCTGCAACCAACCCAGGGTCCATTTGATTACTCATTTTGTTTTAATTTTTTGTTCCCCGGGCTTCAAAGGTAACTCCATGCTTTTTAGTCACTTCACATTGTTTACTGTTGATGTTGATTTTTAGATTTTTAAGACGGTTTAGAGTCTTGAAGATAGCATCACAAGGACTTTCTGAGTTTTTAGGTGGTATTCTCTATATAAATTATATATATACATAATTAAAATAAACCCTGATAAAGGAGCATGTTTATTTCATAAAACAAATATTCATAATGAAAGAAAGGCTTGAGATAGGACCATGCTTTATTCAAATGAATATTCACAATATCATACAAGATTTAAGATAGTGTACAATATTGTAATGTAAAATAAAATAAGAATCCTTATAAGAAACATTTCCAACATAGCATAAATTAGAAAATATCATTTGGCAGATTGAAAAACAATGGCCACATATGTAGAGAACTTAAGATGACATTTCATTGAAAATTTGAAAGAGTGATGGACACACACTTGAAAAATCAAATTAAAACTCAAAGTCTAAAAAAATCAATAGTCATGTATCCCAAACAGTTATCTCGGAACCTCAGAAAATATACAAATGTCTTTGAAAAAGTTTATGATATTTGAGAAAGTAAAATGTGTTCGTCCAAATGGATTGAGATTGGGATCTCGTGGACCATATAAATATAAGTAAGATCTCGAAGAAGGAAAAAAAAAAAAAAAACAATTAGAATTAGCCAGCCTTAGGTTCTCACAAATCGTGAAACAAATAAGACTAGAGGATTACTAACCGAGAGGAAAATAAAGGAAGGCTAAATGGAATAGATTCTTCTTCTGACTTACTTTTCATGATGGAAAAATTCTCTCTTTGGTTGCTAGGGTCTTCCCCATAATTTGAGTCCTTTATATAATTTGAGTTTCAGGCCTTCCTTGAGATAACTGTTTTTGAGTAGTTATTCGAGGTTGATGATCTGTTGCAATGATTTCTTGAGCCATTCATCGATGTACTCTTTTATTGGTGGGACAATGATATCTTGCTTAACCCTAAGCAAAAATGTCATTGACAAATGGCTCAAGAAATCGTGACATTAGCTTGTCACCTTGCCATTTTCATTCACAAAGGTGACAAGCTATTAGGTTTGATTACAAATTTGAAGGACTTCACAAATTTGAACACCTATTGTCAATTTTGGTAACTTTACTATAGCAGACATAGTGAACTATAGCAGACATGGTGAAATTTTGTGTGAAAAATGCTGGTGTCAAATTTGGTCGATTTTACTACAACAAATGCAATGAAATGTTTTGTGAAGTCCATTTGTAGATTGAAAAACTTGTTATTTGATTGGATTATGTAGTAGACATGGTGAAAGGCTTCAGTGAAGTCCATTTGTAGATTGAAAACACATTTTTGCACTGTAGGGCCTATGCAATTGTTTAATTGGCCTATGCAAATGGACTTCACGATGCCTTTGTTAATTTTGGTTAACTTATTGGAAGCGCATACGGTGAAACGTTATGTGAAGTCCATTTCTCTAGATTGAAACACTTGTTGTTTAACTGGCCCATGTAGAAGATGTGGTGAAATTTTGTGATAAGTCCATTTGTAGATGGAAACACCTTTGTTTAATTGGCCTATGAAACTATTATTTGTAGAACTATAACATGTAATCAAATGTTGGTTGACTTTACTGTAGTAGATGTAGTGAATGTTGATGTTGGTTGACTCTATTGTAGTAGATGTAGTGAATGTTGACAATGTTGTGAACTCCATTTGTAGATTGAAACACATTTTGCAATTGGCCTATACAAAAATGCTCTTTGTCAATTTTAGTCGACTTTTTACCGTAGTAGTAGATGTGGAAATGTTGTGTGAAGTCCATTTGTTTACCCAACACCACCTGCCAATAATATTTTACAAGATTTATAATTCAGTGAAAGTTTCCCTAATATTTTACAAGATTTTATAATTCAAAGAAATATCTTCGGCCAATATTTTACAAGATTATATATAATTGACTATAAAATATTCGCCAAAAAATTATATATACATTTTATATTATTGATAAAATAGCCCTCAATTTTTCCTATGTATCATGGGGATTCGCCCATTTATTATACATATAAATTTAGGGGGGGTTCTTAAAATCACCCCTGCTTTGTTCCCCCTTATGTCCTACCGCTATTTTTACTAGACAAGCTAGTGTGTCGAGAAATCACCAGGTAAACTGTGCTCGGTGGGATAAGAAAAGAACTCAAAGGATTTAAGAAAAAGGTATGATTTTCTTTTCCCATACACATTGGTACATATTCTTTATTAGATTTCAGCCATGCCAAAGTGGAGGCCATGGCCTTAGAGGAAATGAAACTAGTAGACATTGAATTTAAGAAGCACGATCCTCATAGGATCGTGGGTAACCATATGGCAAGTTGTGGTCTAAAAAGATATGAGCACGGATATTTCCCCAATGATGAAATGTTTCGAGGAGCGAGATCCTACTCATAAGTCTTAAATCGAGTTCGATCTCTACTACCCGGAGATATGACCAATTTCTATAAATTCCAGGAACACCGGAAAAGTGGCCTCCCCAAAGTTTTGTAGAGAAAAACCTCAAAATCTCCAGGTGCACAGTAAATAGGAGCCTATGGTTCAGTGGATACAAATGTTGGCAAACAAGAAAATTAGGAGAACATGGAGGACACTGAGACCTCGAAATAGGAAACTGAGATCCCAAGCCAAGAGAAAAAACTCCCATAGACAGATACACTAGTTAAACAGGTCAAAGATCAAACAAAGACCTCCTCAAAGGGGATATGAGACACACCCTTGTCTCCATCAAATGAACCAGACACAGATGTTATCTTAAAACTAGCATCCAAAGAAATGAGCAGTCCCATTCCATCCATCACACCCTTACAATCTACCAAGGGGAACCGCAATGCAGAGATAATATCTAAAAAGGATTTGAAACCTATCTCTATAGAATAATTGCCTCCTAGAGATTTCTATTTTAGCAAGAAAAGGAAGGCCGTGGTGAAGAGAGAAGCATATCAAAAAGAGGGTGAAGTGTCTAAAAGGTATAGAATATTAATGGATGGAGGAGCTTTAGAAGAAGAATAATTCATCGATTAGATAACAAGAACATTGGGGGCTTATGCAACGACAAACCAATATTCAGTTGGAACATTGAAGGAATGGCTGAAACAAAGAGACCTGTTGATTATAAATTTATAGAATCAGATAGCAACTATAGAGACGAATGCCAGGAATGAGGCATACAAATATTTTGAACAAACTAGAGTAACCGACCAACAGGAAATCGAACTACTCAAATCCAATCTTGAGAAAATGCAACAATTAGCTTAGGCAAGTCAAGCACAGGTAATTCAATAGGAGGAGTTAATACAACAACTGCAATATAAATTAAATTATGTTGAAAGCCAGGTCATAGACATAAAGGTATTTCGAACTCAAGCCACAAAAATACGAAAGAAGATACAAGCAACCCAATAGAGTCTACTTACTCAAGTAGAAATAATCCAGGAACATTTTCATTTGATTGATCAAGCCTTAGACAAAATCACCTTAAGAGAGAGAGAGAAGCTAATATGGCTTGAAGTACTTTCCAGGAGGCTATTATAGCAATGACAAAAGAGGAAATGGTCATCGCTTCCAGATTATCCATTCGAGAACAAACCACAGGTAACATTCTGTTAAAATCATGGGAGCATAATCTATCAAAGAACAGAAAAATGGCCAAAGAGGTGAGAGACTCTTGTGAAGAAACATTTTCCCTAATAAACAAAAAATTGCTAGATCTCGATAAGGAGAATAGTTCTAGAATGTTGGGAAATATTAACATAGTTAAACATCTGCTAGATATCAAGGAAAATGTGTAAAGGGACCAAATTGAACGATCTCAGATAAAGAAAGTCAATATTGCCCAAATAGACAAATGGTTGATAAAACCAAAAATACATTTATTGTCTATCATTTTAGAAGATAGACAAATAGGGGAAAGACTGCCATAGTTGGAGAGGAAGTGCTACGCTTTCAAAGAAAATGACCAAACAGAGCTTCCCAAGTTGATAGCCCAGTTGGTAGAAAAGTGTGTAAATTGTATTGAACAGGGGAGAGGGAATACTTTTGGAGGCCAATAATACAGTTGCTTATTCCATCCTATTTTGGAGCTAGAGGACAAAGAAAGGAAAACGCCCCGCCAACATGAAGGAAGACAAAGGACAATTAAGTGAAGCGTTTCATTTTTTCATTTGTAACTGAAACTTTTAGAATGATAGAATTCCAAAGTTTTTAATCCAGTATAAATATACATTTTGAGGAAGAAACAAAAGCTGCTTTTTACCGATTGTAAAGGAGAAGACTCTCTTAACTGAGAATTAATACAAATGCAGGCCAGAGATTCTACATCTTGTCTATTCTGAGTTATGTGTTCTTTCTGTTTTCATATCCCAATATACTTTCATATATTTTCTTTGATGAATGCAAATCACAATTTAGTACAACGTCTACCATGGTTATGTTATACTCAGTTATCTAATAACAAACATGTTTTCCTCTGTATTCACCATTAGTTAATACAAGACTTGAATGTTGATTAGATGCTATAGTTTATACTTCATTGAATATTACATCAATCACTTTCTTCTTCTATTACAAAGTAATATTCTTCAGCATTTGATGCCTTGCTTTGATTAGCAACTTTATGTTTTTCTTTCCTTTCATTCTATATTTTGATTTTAACTCAGGTTCGAGAAACAAACACTGATCTATTATAATATTAATTCGTTTTAAAAGAACTTTATTTTGTTATTTACCTGGGAAAAGGCAAACATTGAAAAATTTCCCTCATTTCCTAATGCCTGGCCTTATACTTGTAGCCTTAGTATAAACTTAGGAACAACACACTCTTTGTCAGACCTCTGTTCAATCTATATACTACATTTTCTATTGCTTGAACCCAATATTCATTTGAAATTTTTTTGGCTACCAACATATTACACGCCATTTCCATGATGGTCTTATTCTTTCTTTCCGCGACACCATTCTGTTGTGGTGTATATTGCACAGTAAATTGCTTGTAGATGCAATGAAATTTTAAAAAGATTTTAAAACATCTTGAAATATATCTCCTCCTCTATCAGTTCTCAAGAACTTGATGTTATAACCACTTTGTTTTTCCATAAGAGATTTAAACTGTTGAAAACAACCTAATGCATCAAATTTACACTTTAAAAAATAAATACATGTCTTTCTTGAGAAATCATCAACAAATGTTAGAAAATAAATACTGCCTCTTATATATGGTGTTTGCATTGATCCACAAATGTTTGAATGTACTATTTCTAGTGGATATTTTTCTCTGTAAGACTTGTCAACTAGAAATGATTCTCTATCCTGATTTCAAAAAATGTAGCCTTCACATATTCTTTCTGGTTTTTCTATTAATATAAAAACTTTTACCATATGCTTTGTGTGTAGTAGCTTCAAAAGTCCAAAGTTCAAGTGTCAAAATATGAAATTCCATAGCAAGGAATCATCCTGCACTTCAGATTGGAAAGTTGGTTGCATCTTTGCGCCACTTTCTCCTTTATTGATATTGTGCGTACTTTATGTTGTAAATGAAATGTCTAACTATGCATATTTTTATTTACCAACAACTAGCAATGCATTTTTCTTCTTAGATGGATTTAATGTCAATGGGAACATTTTGTTACTTGTCGTCTAGATTCTTTCTATAAGTTGATTGCTTGGATATTTTTCCATAATCACATAGTGATTATGTTCCATATAGATTATGTATCCTTTTTGTAACAACTGTCTTGTGCTCATCAGATTATGATTCAGACCAGAAACATAATAAACATCAGGAATAAATTTTTGTTCTCCTTTCTTAGCTAAAATTTGTATACTTCCTTTTCCTAAGAAAGTGACTTGGATGTCTTTTCCAAGCCTAACCTTGCTTTGGACTGACTTGTCCAAACTAGAAAACACTTCTATCTTTCCTGTCATGTGGTCACTATAGCCTGAATATAGATACCAAATGTCATACGAAATTTCTTGAGCAACATTACATTCAACTGGGGATACTATAGACATTTCCTCAACACACGCCATACACATAGGACCAGAGGGGTTGTTTGCGCTATATGAATGTTATTCACCTTGTTTGTTTTGATTATATTGTCTCTCCATGCATTCATATGCATAATGTCCATACTTTTTACAATAATGGCACTGAATATTTGATTTATCAGTTCTCTGACAACTTGGATGACTGGTATTTGGATTTTGACCTCTTCCACTAGCGTTTCCAGGACTGTTATTGCGTCCACCTCTGACATAACTTATTCCTCTTCCTCCAGAGTTATCTCTTCCCCTTCCTCTTCCACGTTTTATAGATGACTGCGTGGAAAATCCATTGTCTAATGACATACTTGACCTATTCAATATGTGTTCATGGTTAACGAGGGAATCTTGCAGTACATCTAGGCTAAAGTCACTCAGGTCTTTTCTCTCTTCTAGATTCACAACTAGGGTATTAAATTTAGGAGGAAGACAACTCAGTACTTTATCAACAATATTTTTATCTTCTATGGTTTCACCATGAGACTTAATCTGATTTATGAGGCCAATGAAATGGGTTTAAAAAGAATATGTTGAATATATATATTTCATTGGCAGAGTTTCAAAATATCTTCTAAGAATCTATATTTTTTGTTGATCTGTAGCGGAAGAAAATATAGAACAAGGTAAAAGAAAATGAGAAAACACAGAATTGACACAATGTTTTTACGTGGTAAAACCCTATACACGGGGAAAATGATATTTAGTTAATATTATGAAAGGGAGATAATAAATCAGCTAGACCACTCACACTCATGTGTGTCAAGCACTCTCACATCTCACACTCTCTGCCTTAACAGGCTTACATAAATATATATCAATCTTCACTCAGTTACAAGAAACTGATTACATTTAATGTGTATATATCCCTATTCTAAATCTGTCTTATTTGATCCAACTAATTACAGAATAATAGGGGCCAGAAAAGCTTCAGAATATCTAAAAACACGAGTGTAAATTGGTTCAAATTATCCAACAATATCCACCTTGACAACAATTTACCTGAATATCATTGTCCAATTTATTCATCACCTATACTACAAGCCAAGAAAAGTCAAGAACCACTGCAACTTATCTAATAAAACGGGTTTCATGATATTGCTTGTGTGAGTTGCTCGAGTTTGGATTTCCTGAGGGGTCACTCCACCTCCAACATGTCTTCCAGAACAGTGTTTTGAGACATACATAGTGATATATCTCCTTCTATCTAAAACACCTATAAAATATACATTAGAATTATCACATACTATCTTACTATAACGATTATAGGTGACATTTGTGTTTCTCAAACATTGAAGAACCCATTTCACTGCAACACCTAAATATTTCACGTATCTAACAACATCATTAGCATGTGAAACATTTGGTCTTAACCATTTCACCACATACAACATAACTCCTACTAAACTTACACGAGACATAACCTTTTCTTCTTTATAAACAATACCTATGCTTGAAGAAAACTTATAATGGAAAACAACACGGATAAAAAATACTTTTACAGTGTTCATATTGAACTCCAACCACAGCTTACCATTACCATCTGTATGTACTTCTATTCCCATAATTTTGTGTGTTGCTCCTTTACCCCTCATGTGAATTGTCCTATCCACCTGAGTCATTTTTTTACTGATTTTATCCACGCTTCGGATTGCATCGAGCATATCATCACCAAATAACATCAATACTGTGAATGTACTATAGCTTTTATATTCATTCCTACCCTTTGAAAAATTATGAGTCATTATGAAGGATTCAAAACTCTTGTATATTTTCCTGGGTCCCAATAGGCCATACAATGAATTATGTAGCATGCAAACAAATTTATTGTTGTGATCTTGAATCAAAACTTTTTGTTGTTCCATACATACCGTATCCCTGTCAATGATGATCTTGTGAGAAGTAGGATCCCACACACAACATCCATTTATACCACCATCCTAACTTGCAGAGATATAAAACAAGTAGGAATTCAAAAACAAAGATTTTAAGTCTGGAAATGATTTACCGCTTACCAGTACCTGCAATTATTTCTTTCTCTTATGACCTTGATGCTTTTTCCATAAAAAATAAGATACATATGTCACTTCATATGCCACTTATGTACTCCCTTCCAGCTTATAAAGGTTATCAAACTTTGTTTCCTTCATCACTACTAAACTACCTTTCAACAATGTGAGTGCTCCACCTTGACCTGTATACGTATATCCACAAGAATCCAACACTCCTAATGAAATCAAAACTGATTTAAGCTCAAGTATATATCTAACATTTGTTAATTCCCTAACAATACCATTGAACATCCTGATTCTAATACTACCAACCCCAACAGTTTTACAGGGAATGCCATTTCCCATAAACACTACACCCTCATCAATAGATTGGTAAGAAATGAACCAATTTCTATGTGAGCACATGTGGTGGGAGGCACCTGAATCTAACTGTCATTCTTCTTGATATTGTAAATTACTAGAAATGGATAAAATTTCATCAGTCATACTTGAATTTGTTACAACCCAATTTTCTTCCTGCGTAGAGTTTTTCTCAGATTCCTTTCTTTTCAAGTCCTTCTTGAGATGTCTTGTTTTTCTATAGTACCAACATTTTACTTTACCCTTTCTACGTTTTGACTTAGATCGATAAGATATTCTCTAATTCTTCCAACATCACCTCTAAAGTTAAGGTTTCTTGACTATATTTTCTCCTCATATCCTCAACCAACAAAGCTCCCACAATAGAGTCATAATATAAAACATCTGTTGAGCTAAAGCTAATAGAGGTGACTAGATTTTCCCAAGACTCACGTAACAAACACAATAGTGTAATAGCCTTATATTCATCTTCGAATTTAACTTCCATACTAGTCAATTAAACTATAATGGTATTAAAGGTATTTAAATGGTTAGCAATTGTTGTACCTTCTTTCATCCACAAACTGCACAATTGTATCTTCAATTAGATCTTTCTCGTCAAGGACTTTGTCATATAGATACTTCAATATTGCTCCATAAGCCTGATGTTGTATCCTCTCCTACGATATTAAACAAAACATCATCCGCCAGACATAAACAAATGGTACTAAGAGCTTTTGCACCCAGATCTTCCTATTCTCATTTGTCATAGTCATTGGTTTCTTTGTCTTGACTGCCAATGATTTTTGGAACCCTTGTTGCACTAGTAAATCCCGCATCTTGAGCTTCCAGAGATCAAAGTTTCTTTTACCACTAAATTTATATACCTCAAACTTAGAACTTTGAATTTTTCCCATTAGCACAAACTCTCAATAAATAAATAAATAAAAGAGCTTCTTAAAATGGAGGAATATTTTATAGTCAAAATTGGAACCCAAAAAAAATTGTTTTAATATTACAACTAAACATCCACTTTAAAAATTATCCATCCATTTAACTATGATCCTTCATAAATTATCCACGTTGTATGTATAAAATATTCACCTAATAAAATAAATTATATCCTTGTGGTTAATGGAAATAAAACTATGTCATTATAACTTTGACGAATCACTCTATTCGTATGCTTTTAAAGAATTAACAATTTGTCGTGAAAGGATTCAAAGGTTAACACTCTTCTCAAAGAATAAAGGATAATCTAGGAGGACACTTGCAATGGTTATGTATAGTATGTCTGAGACTCTCCTCTCCTTGTGGACATAAGCGTTTATACAGATTTGAAGCTCTGTTCTCCGTGTATAAGTGCGTACGAGTTACAAAATAAATCCCTTTGCCTTCCCACACTCAGATCGATTTTGTCGGATGAAAAATTGAGCTCACCTCATTCTTGAATTTGTGAAGATTTGCTTAGTGTGCTTTGCAAACTTGATTAACATAAAAAACCATGCTCTAATACCATTTGTTGATATGTTGTGGAAGAAAATATAGAACAAGATACAAGCAATTGAGAAAACACATAATTGACACAACGGTTTTACATGGTAAAACTCTATACAAGGGGACAATGATATTCGGTTATTATTATGTAAGGGAGATAATACATCAACTAAACCACTCACGCTCATGCATGTCAAGCACTCTCACATATCACACTCTCTGCCTTAACAGGATTACATAGATATATAACAATCTTCACTCAGTTACAAGAAACTGATTACATTTAATGTGCCTCTATCCCTATTCTAAATCTGGTTGATTTAATCGAACTAATTAGAAAATAATAGGGGCCAGAAAATCTGCCCAATATCTAAAAAAACGAATGTAAATTGGTTGGCATTATCTAACAGTTTTGAAGTCTTGAATTTATCCATACCTTGATAAGATGTTTTCAATATGTCCCATGCTTCCTTGGATTTCTTTGCTAATGAAACTCTTGGGAGTATGCTCTCATGCATGGTTTGATGTATGTAAAACATCGTCTTTCCATCCTTCTTTCTTTGATCTTTCAAAGCATCCTTCTCAGCATGTGTGAGGGTATTGTATGTTTCCTGATCTGTTGGTTCCACATAGCCATTCTCGACTATCTCCCATACATATTGACCTAGGAATAGTGCCTTCATGGTTAAGGACCACAAATCATATTTTTTTCCTGTGAAAGTGGGAGGTTGCAGATTTGAAGTAGAAGCCATATTTTATGACATAATTGTTTCTCCGATCAACCTGTTGTGATACTAGATCTCATATCTATAACGCGAAGGGAAATTGTGCACAACGCAGTTGTAAATACTGCACACCACAAATCTTCATAGCTGAACACTCAAGACTGACCGCGAAGTGGGAAAACTACTCGATTTGCTACGTGTTCTGATAAAACACTTAATGAACGATTTATATATGAAGAACAACACAGTGCTATGCTTAGCACATAAAATCAGAAATACACATGAAATTGTGAACACACAAAATACTTGATATTAATAACTTTGGTGTTGCTCGCTAATACAAAATACGATACTCTGTCGAGCTTCGACTCCAATGACTTCTTAGACTTTTGCAACACACAGATCTTGTCCTCTCAGACTTCTTAGACTACCTTTATTTGATGTTGCTCCTCTCAATTGTTCTCTTTGTTCTTATTATGCATGTACTCCTCGACTAACTAAAGACTTGCACTTATAAAGATGAAACTAAGACTTCTTACAGAAGTAAGACCGACTCAACATTAAAGACTACAATTAATTCGATTGAATCTTAACTACTTAATTGGACTCGAGAAAGATAAATATCATCTCCGTTAATTAACTCCCCTGCTCGCCGACTGACTAAACTGAGTTTGCGTAAATGTAAGAGGAAAACTAAATAAACTATAATTGTAGAGTGACGACTGACTAACTGGCTAAGAAATCTACCAAGACGTAAAGCTCACCAAATTGTAATTATTATTTCCAAGAACCTTGAAGAAACTTGCTGAAGGATTACATTTAATTTTTTAGATTAATTCCTAAAATCTGAATTTGGCACAGCCATGATGAATACAGTTTTGATTTTTTTCTTGGATTCTTATTTCTTTAATGAAGTTAAAGTGAATTGATAATTGGTTGGGATTATATGAATGAATTTAGGTTTAAATTAAGTTAGTTGTTACTATAAATTTTGAATTGGCATTAATAGTTGGCAAGCCAACACTTAGTAGGAAGTTTATAACTTAACAATAATTGACACTTTTTCAAACACACTTGAGAAAGAATCCCACTCAAGAGATGGCTATCATTTTAACTTTACCAGAATGAGCGAAGATCTCATTGAATATTTGAACCTTCCCAATCATCTCATAAAACCACCTCAACCTTTCTCCACTTATAATACTTACCTTACCTTTAATCCTAAGAGGCTTGATCTTAACTACTACTGCCACCTCAAAAAAATCATCTCGTGAAACCGCCTAAACCTCTCTCGACTTACCATGCTTACCTTTAATCCCACCACGGCATCGGATCTTGACAACTGCGGCCACCTTAAAAGAATGGAGATGTCGAATTACATATAGTTTATTAATTTAAATCCTAAAATCTTAATTTAGGACAATAAGGATGAAGACAACCCGGTCTCTCCATTTACCATATCTAGATAAAGGGCTCTTTGTCCTCCATACGAAGAAATTATAAAAAAGTATTTATTCCTATTTTATGCCAATAGACATAATTAAATTTTGTTGGTAAAAATGCATCTCAACTTGCACAATTTGGAAAAGAATGAAGTGTGCAAAATTATGAGAAAGTATTTATGCATATTTTATGCCAATAGACAATTAAATTTTGTTGGTAAAAATGCATCTCAACTTGCACAATTTGGAGAAGAAGAATCAAGTGTGCAAACATATTTGAAAGCCCAAATGTAAAAAATTTGATATATTCCCACGTTCGTCCGGCTTGCATTGCACATGATGATATTATGAGTCATTTCATAAACGTTGTTCTAATGATATTATAAGTCATTTCATAAACTTATTTCTTTTGTGGTTTGAGACGATTACATGTTATGTGTAAGATGATCTTTAGATTTGTATTGGTGGGCTTTCACAGGTGGGTTGTGGGATTCTAAAAGCAAGGTATATACCATCAATTTTTTGGAAAGGTTTTGTTAGTTGTTTGTTGGATTTAAATTGTGTAGAAAATTATGAAAGGTTTAAAATTGGATATTTCACCCATAATCAAGAACAAAAGAAATTTATAATTAAAAAATTACCAAAAAAGAGTTTAAAATTGGACATTCCATCATAATCAAGAACAAAAAAAAATTGGACACTCCACCCATAATCATAATCAAGAACAAAAAAAACTTATAACTATAAAAATACCATGAAAGAAATGACCATTAATAAGAGAAGAATGATGTTGTTGAAGGGAGGGAGATTAATAAAATAAGAAAACAATGATGTTATTGAAGGGAGGGAGGAAAGTCAGATTGACAATTGAAACGGGCTTTCAATTGGTGAATTAACCTTTAGGAAAGAAATTTAGCCGTTGTAAAGAATAGTGTTAAAATAATTAGAAATAGTGTTTCATTTTTGTTTTCTTGGCCATATTTTTACGCCAGTTTTTGAAAAGGTTTGCTTCTCAAAAACAAGTCAAAAACTTAGTTGCTCATTGTCACTTCATTAAGCAATGGTTGAGCTCGAATACTTGAACATGGTTGCTGCTGAAGAGTTAATAACCATGGGGTTCTAAGTCATTTGCGCCATTTCAAATTGAAATTTGAGAAATAGTGCCATTTGAAATTTGAGAATTGGTGGTGACAAGCAGGATAAGAATTTGAAAATAGATTTACATCGTCAAATTTAAACAAATTTGTTAACCATATTCAGCATTTTACTTAATTTGCAAGATTTGGCTTTTTGACAGTATCCATCCCTTCTTTCAAGTCCTATCTTCGAGATTAACGAAAAGTTTTGAGTCTCGGAAATCCAGTTATAATTGCTTTTCTGCAGTCGGAACAGTTTCTTTACTCGATTTTTCCATTAAATCTTGTTGGAAAGTTAATCAGGTCATTAGTTTATTAAGGTTCCGTTCAAATATTTTTTCACCAGTTTAAGCCTCTAAAAGCAATGCACAAGTGGCTTTAACATTTTAACCTTATGAATTCATATTAACCTCTTATGAATTCATATTGACCTCGGAAAGCATTGCACAAACGGTTTTTAAAATTTTCACATTACTTCATATTGACTTATAAAATTAAGATATATAGCACAACAACAAGAGCAGAATGCAAGTGGCCATGACCACAACCTGTGCTGATAGACGTTGGTTATCAGACGCACTGAAAGCAAGGCTGTTGACGAATGGCTGGTTTAATAATGGTTGTCCCAATGTAGTCAGCTGGTTGAGGCCCGGCTGTACGTTCACCAGTGGCTGGCTGAAGCCCGGTTGGACGTTTAATGGAGAGAAGGGCTGATTGAGAAAGCCAGGTTGGTTAGTTAGTCAATGGCTGATTCACTAATGGAAATTGCTGTCCGATTTGGGAATTTGCAGGCAGCTGATTGACTAAGGGCTGGCCGTTAAAAGGCGTGTAAGGATGTGCGTTCAATGGCTGATTCAATGGAGATAGAGGCTGATTACTTAAAGGAGTGCTGGAGCCATCTTCAGAGCAACCCTTGATGAGAATGTTCATGAAAACTGACATCCCAATCAAAACATTGATGACTGAAACTTGCACAGACTTCTCCATGGCAGATTCAGAAACAAATACCCAAGTAAACAAAATATATTGAATATATTGTTTTCTATATCCAATATATTCAATATATCCAAAATAAAGGAAAAATGAAAAAAGATATATAAATATTATCATTGCCTTTCTAATAGGTGCATGCCATAGGATTAATAAATTGAGTCAACCAACAATAAAAAAAATAAAGGGAAAATGAGAAAAGATATATAAATATTATCATTGCCTATTGAATGGCATGGAGGCAACAACACAAAAACAGAGGAGGATAAATTAAAAAGAGAAGAGTTGGTTAAGATGTCTGTAAGATAGTCTCCGAGGTGTAGGACAGTCCGAGTGTGTTGTTAAGTCACTCCGTGTTGTTAAAGTCACCGGTTCAAAACCTGTGGGGACAAAAAATCCAACCATGTTAAGGGTTGGTGTGGTTCAGGCCGGGTGCGATCCCCGGGTGATTTTGACGGCTTAGATGCGCCTAAGTCTCGGTTTCTCAAGCCACAGGTTAATCGCGTAGCCAACAGGTCTCACACAAATTAACAAACAAAAAAAAAGATGTCGATAAGACATAAAACAATGATGAGGGTTTATATCGAAAGAGGGTTTTAAAAATTCAATAATGTGGAGGAGAAGAATGATAAATCACCTCTGCGTATGCAACAAAAAAAAAAAATACTACCATTGCATATTGAATGGCACAGAGGTTGCAACAGACTATACTATTGTATTTCCAAGCGGCCGTATAACAGAGTAGAAACAAGGTAAAATGAGAAAAGATAAAACATATTACTACCATTTCATATTGAATGGCATGGAGGCAACAACGAAGGAGAATTTGAAAAGAGTAGAGTTGGCTAGGATGTCGGTAAGAAATAAAGCAATGCTGGGGATTTATAGAGGAAGAGGGTTTTATAAATCAATAAGAAGAATGATAACTCACCTATGCCTCTGCAAAAAAAAATAAAAAAATATTACTGACATTGCGTATTGAATGGCATGGAGGCGGCAGCAGAGAAGAAATTGAAAAGAGAAGAGTTGGTTAGAATGCCAGTAAGAGATAAAGCAGCGCTGGGCATTTATAGAGGAAGAGGGTTTTAAAAAACAATATTCTGGGGGAGAAAAATGATAACTCACCTGTCTCTGCAACAGATGAGTACTCTTCCTATACAAAGTTAGTCTATCTAAAACCAGTGCTCCTACTCCCGTAATGCAATTCGAGGAATAAATAAATAGCAACAACATAATACACACAATACATTACCATAGTAGCAAAAAAAAATCAAAGGACAACCATACCTCTTCCTCCTTTTCCTTGGCTATCAGTGGCAGCTGTGTAATACAACCTTAACCCTAAACCTAACACCACAGATGGTGAATAGAATCCTTGTCGTAATTATTGCTAAAAGCCAGCTTCTTCCCCAGCCATTCGGGAAGACTTCCTCTGACACCCCCCACTAAGGATGCCACAATCACAACGAGGAACTTATAAGCCACCACCTAGAATACCACCCAAGCCGCCGCCACCACTGAAGCCAGACCCAGCTCCAAAGCCAACAATAACTCCCATCCCTTTGCCTATAGTCATATATGATTCTCCATTGAAAACACATTCGTTGTCTACAGTCCATGTTAACATCTGCATCAGAACACCCAAGAAATTCAAACAACAATAATTCAACACAATATTTAACGTCAACTTCAAGAAACCTGCAGCTTCTTCCCCGGCTCTCCACCAAGACCACCTCCGAGGCCGCCATCATCACGACCACGACCTCTGATACGAGGACATCACGTTGTTTCTCCTCCATTCCTGGAGCGGGGAATCATCCCCACGACTGATTTTTGAAGCATGGCGGTTTTGTTGGTGATTTATGATCGCCCTAACAGTTGCCCACCAGCTGCCTTATGATGACGGCGCACCGCTGGCTGACACATTTTCGCAACTACCATCGGATCTTGACAACTACTATCACCTTTCTCGGATCTACAGCGCGTAGGGGAATTGTGTGCAACGGAGTTGTAAATATTGCGCGACACAAATCTTCGTTGCTGAAAACTCAGGAGTGACCGGTTGAAAAAATACTCTATTTACTGCGCGCTGTGATAAAAAAACTTATTTACTGCGCGCTGTGATAAAAAAACTTAATGAACGATTTATAGATGCAGAACAACCGAGTGTTATGCTTAGCAGATAAACTCAGAAATATATATGAAAATTGTGAACAACCCAAATACTTGATATTAATAACTTTGACACTGTCAATTAATACAAAATATTAATAACTTTGACACTGTCAGTTAATACAAAATACAATATTGTGTCAATATTGTGTCAAGCTTCTGCTTCAATGACTTCTTAGATTTTTGCAACATCCATAAATTGTGCTCTTAGAATTCTTCAACTATCTTCAATTGTTGGTGCTCCTCTTAATTGTTCTCTATGTTCTTCTTTTATATCTACTCCTTCACTAACTAAATTCAACTATCTTCAATTGTTGTTGCTCCTCTCAATTGTTCTCTATGTTCTTCTTTTATATCTACTCTTTCACTAACTAAAGACTCACACTTATAAAGATTAAAGTGAGACTTCTTACAGTAGTAAGACTAACTCCACATTAAAGACTAGAATTAAATCAACTAATTCTCAAGATGGTCTCCATTAATTAACTCCCTTGCTTGAATACACTCTAGTTGCAAACTGATGAATGACTATTTTAGAGTGACAAATCTGTTAAAACATAAAGCTTACCTACTTGTAATTACTATTTCTAACACTCTCCTTTAATTATAAGTACGTGGGATTACAAAAATTTACATAAAAAATTGAATTTACATATACCGTCATTTATCTGATAGTGCGCATATCCTCAGACCCTCATACTATTATGCAAATGTTGAAATGCTAAAGCTTTTGTAAAAATATATGCGACTTATTCTTTTGACATTTATTTGATAGTGCGTAGACCCTCATACTATTCTGCATATGTTGAAATGCTAAATCTTTTGTAAAAATATATGTCACTTATTCTTTTGACGTGCAAAACTCTAAACAAATTTCTTTGTTATTTACCAATTCTTTGATCAAATGACACCTTTTATCAATGTGCTTGGTTTTCTTGTGAAACACATGATTCTGTGATAACATGACGGCTGAATTGTTGTCACAAAATATTGTAGTTGGTTCTTCTTGTTCTTGCAACAAGTCTTTTAACACTCTTCTCATCCACACTACTTGATAAGCTATGCTTGTAGTTGCGACATACTTTGCTTTTTCTAAAGAAAGAGTCATTATGTGATGCTTCTTTGATGCCCATGCAACCATTCCTCTTCCAAAACAAAATGTGTACCCATAAGTACTTTTCCTGTCATCTATGTTGACTTCACAATCACTGCCAATGTATCCAATAACTCTGAAATCTTTTGAAGTAGAATATCTAATGCCAAAAATATTTTGTTCCATTCACATATCTTAGAATTCTTTTTTCTTCCTTCGAATGTGATTCTTTTGGAGTTTCCATGAACCTTGAAATTACAATCACTCCATATATAATATCAAGTCTTGTTGTTGCTAGATACATAAGAATTCCTACTAGTATTTTAATCAGTGTGGGATCCACCTTGGACCCGTTATCTTCCTTTCTTAACTTCAATCATGTTATGATAGGTGTTCGAGATGCTTTTGAATTTATCATGTTGAATATTTTCATAATTTCATCCACATACTTAGATTGTGAGATAAATATATCAGTTTTGGATTGGTGAACTTCAATACCCAAGAAATATCTCATAATCCCTAAATCAATCATTTCAAATTCATCCTTCATGACTAAATTCAATTTTTCTATGCCAAAATCACATGTAAATATCAAATCATCTACATATAAGAAAACAGATAACATATTTTTTTGTTGATTTGCTTTGATGTACAATGTTGGCTCATATTCACTTCTCTAAAATACATTCTGAGAGATAGGAATTTATGTGACTGTACCAAGTTCTCAGAGCTTTCTTGATCTCATACAGTGTTTTCTTTAATCTGTATATTTTGTCTTCTTGTCCAGGAACCTCATAGCCTTGTGGTTGTTCCACATATACTTCTTCTTCCAAATGTCCATTCAAAAATGTTGACTTTACATCCATTTGGTAAGCTGGCCATTTGTTCTGCATGGTAATGCCTAATACAATTATGACTATGTCCATGCGCATAACTGGTGCAAATGTTTCATTGAAATCAATTCGAGGTTGTTGTGTAAAAACACTTGCTACTAACCTTTACTTGTGCTTCTACACATTTCCTTCTGCATCTTGCTTGTTTTTATAAACCCACTTGACGCTTATCACATCCTTGTCTTCGGTTACATCTACTAATTTTCATGTTTGATTGTTCACTATGCATCTGATTTCTTCATCCATGGCTTGAGCCCATACAACATCTTTGACAACTTCTTCAAAAGTTAGTGGATCGTCTATTTGTGAAAATATAGAAAAAACTAAAAATGAATTTGTTGTGTCCTCATTATAGATGTCACATAGACTTCTTGTCTTCCGTTGTAACAAACTTGCTAAATTTGGATCTGGGGATGTAGAACTACTTGGACTATTTGTTGGTGTTTGTTGCACTCTAGGTGTAGACTGCGCACCTGCTGATCTCACTAGAGAATTATGCATTATAGTTTGTGTCACAGTGCCAGGTGTAGAAGGGACCGCACACTGACTTTTACATGGTGTTTGAACCATTTCTTCTTCTTTGTTATCATTATTAACAACATCAATAATTCTAACTGTCTTTGCTATGCTTCCATCCCATGCTTCATTCTCCATGAACTGAACATTGTGACTCATTATGACCTTTCTTGCGACAAGTTCATACATATTATATCCTTTTGTATCTTCAGAATAGCCAAAAAATATACATTTATTTCCTTTGTTTTCCAACTTCTTTCTCAGCTAATCTGGAACATGTGTGTATGCGATACAACCAAAAACTTTTAAGTCCACCACATTATGCTTCATACTTGTCCAGGCTTCTTGAGGAATTATGTTCTGTACACTCTTTGTCGAAGATATGTTCAATATGTATACTACAGTTTCTACTGCTTCAGCCCAATACTCATTTGAAAAATGTTTGGCTGCCAACATACGACATGCCATTTCCATGATGGTCCTGTTCTTTTTTTTTGCGACACCATTGTGCTTTGGTGTATACCATGCAGTGAATTTCTTGTAGATTCCATGAACTTTACAAAAGTTATGAAATTCTCTTGAAATATATTATTCTCCTCTATCAATTGTCAAGAACTTGATGTAATAACCACTTTGTTTTTCCACAAGAGATTTAAACTACTGAAAACAACCCAATGCATCAAATTTATGCTTTAAAAAATAAATCCATGTCTTTCTTGAGAAATAATCTATAAATGTTAGAAAATAAATATTGCATCCTATAGATGGTGTTTGCATTGGTCCACAAATGTCTGAATGAACTATTTCCAGTGTATATTTTTCTCTGTAAGACATGCCAACTAGAAATGATTCCCTATGTTTCTTTCCAAAAATGGAAACTTCACATATTTTTTTTTCTATTAATGGAAAACCTTTTACTATATCCTTTGTGTGTAGCCACTTCAAACCTCCAAAGTTCAAGTGCCCAAATATGAAATTCCATAGCAAGGAATCATCCTACACTTCATATTGGAAAATTTCTTGCATCTTTGCGCCACCTTCTGCTTTCTTGACACTACACATACTTTCTGCTATAAATGCCGTGTCTAACTATGCATATTTTTCTTTACTAACAACTAGCAATGTATTGTTCTTCTTAGCTAGATTTAATTTCAATGGGAACATTTTGTTACTTGTCATTTGGATTCTTGCAATAAGCTAATTGCTTGGGTATATGTCCATAATCACATAGTTATTATCTTCTATATAGATTATGTATCATTTTTGTAACAATTGTCTTGTGCTCATCAGATTATGCTTCAAACCAGAAACATAATAAACATCAGACATAACTTTTTTTTCTCCTTGCTTAGTTGAAAATTTTATACTTCCTTTTCCTAAGACAGTGACTTGGATGTCTATTCCAAGTGTAACCTCGGTTTGTACTGACTTTTCCAAATTAGAAAACAACTCTATGTTTCATGTGATGTGGTTACTGGAGCCTCAATTTAGATACCAAATTTCATAGGGACTTGCTTGAGAAACATTGTATTGAACTGGGGATACTATAGACATTTCCTCAAAAAATCCCATAAACATAATACTAGAGGCATTGTTTGTGCTATATGACTATTCTTGACCTTGTTCGTTTTGGTTATATTGTCTGTTCCTGCACTCATATGCATAATGTCCATACTTTTTACAATAATGGCATTGAATCTTTGATTTATCAGTTCTTTAACGACTTTGCTGAATAGTATTTGGGTTTTTACATATTCCACCATTGTTTCCATGACTACAACTACATCCACCTCTGACAGAACTTCTTCCTCTTACTCTAGAGTTATCTCTCCCCCTTCCACTTCCATGGCTTATAGATGGTTGCCTGAAAAATCCATTCTCTAATGACATACTTGACCTATTCAATATGTGTTCATGGTGTTGGCGCAAGGTTGATCAGACTAGGGTCCTTCTTAGGTTACCAATAAAAGGGTACTGAGTAGTCTAGAGTGCTGACATTTTCATCTTCTCCAGAGAGAAGAAATCTCACCTGAAGCACAACCAAGACAATAAGATAGGGAAGGGTAAGGAGAATGCTTAGATAAATCCATACATTCTAAGGATCTCTGTTAGTCTTGCACAATATCGATTAAACCTAGAACTATGTGAACATTCCTCAATCAGATTACAGAAAACAGAGTTGTGTTGCATTCATAAAGAAACTATATCCAATTAAGAAGATCTGACATCAAGATAATATGAATCAACATTCATGACATTTTGAAGCCAAGCAAACATAATAATTTCAAAATTTAGATCTCTTTGTATTAGCATCATCTGGATCTTCTCAATTACATGATTCCACTCAGATACGTACACAACTCAATCATGTCAGAGCTTGATAATAAAACTCTGCTACTGAGATACAAGGTTAACCAAAACCCTTTCTCTTTCGAAATTACATCAGGACATAACTCCGTTACAATTCTGGTCAGGTTCCAAAAACCCATACTCTCATAACTCTAGCTACCCCTTTTCCTCAAATTGACAATAGCACAGAACCCGAACCTTCTAGGAATCAACAATACCAATATCATCAATACAGAAACTCGCACACTTTACAATCATATTCATCCCTTATATATAAGCTAATTGGGATTTATGGTTTGATACTTTGCATGCTTTCTTGTTCCTCTTCTGTTGTAACTTCTTTCTCCTTGTTGGTGTTGCACTATCCTTCTTTCCAATCGTTTTATGTTTCCTCCCTTTCTCTGTTGTCCAGCTCCTTTGTGGCTTGTGCAACTTATGTTTGACTAAAATTGGGACTGTATTCTTCCTTGCACAACTTCTAATCAACAAAACGAAGGGCCCAATAGGCTCTGGCCACTATCCTTGAATCGTCCTCGAGGCAAGTCCTCGGTTCTTACATGATATATGGACTAGCCTGTTTCTTTCCTTTGTTTTTTGTCTCTTCTTTGCTTCGATATTTTGCTTGTGCTCTTTCCTTTTTCACCTCTTCAAACAAAGGAACCAACTCTGGGACCAATTCCAGGGCTCTCTTCCTTACTCCTTCAAAACTAACAATTTTATCCTGCCACTTCCTAGCAAGGAGTGAATCTTCAACCATGAACTCCTGAGTCACATCTGCAATGCATCCCTTAGGCTTGGATGTGACAAGGGAGTTCCACTTTGAATCATCTGTAGCATATACTTGATGCATCTGCATGTAGGTTTTCTGAAGGACTGGTCGAAACTCCCTTAGCTCTTTTTTAGCTACTGACTGTGGTTCAAATAGAGCATTCAGCTCATTGTCTGCATGTTGGATCTGGTCAAATTTTTCTTTCTGCTCCAGTGGATCCATGGTGAAAGAAACTTCCTCACTAAGAAACTGGATCTTCATGTGCACGTCCTCCAAACTCTAGTTGCACCTTGCAATGATACTCACACAATCGCTAACTTCTTGAAAGATCCTTGTGAATTATTTTGTTTGTTTGTGAAAGGATGCTCTTGTGTTATTTCCTTCAAGCATTTATTTTTCCATTTTCTCTTGAAGCTTCCTGGGTTGTTGTTTTGCTTCACGCTGACTCTTCCACAATTGTGCTTCAAGGTTCTCTTTATCAATGGCCAATTCTGACCATGCTCCCTGGAGTAGCTCAGTCAGTTGCTTAGGATCGCCTACTACACTGGACTGTGGAAGTTGTGGTGTTTTCCTTCAGATCAGTGTCCATGCTTTTGCAATCTTTTCTTGGACCTTTACTAGTTTTTTCTATGTCTGGATCCTTATACACTCTTCTTGCGTTCAGTTTTCTTGCTAAAGGAATGCTTTCTCTTTGCAAAATTATGCCTCCTTTTCGGCCTGTTGAAGCCTTTGTTCCAGTTGATCAGTTGAGGCTTTGATCATCCCTACTATCTATGGTGATGACCATTGAGCGAGGTCAGCATAAGAAGTAGTGGCCTCCATGGGTACTTGGACCTACAGTGGGATTCCACTAGTTGTTGAGTGTTCTGAAGGTGTCTCCACCTCTTCCTCCCTTGTAGATGGACCTTGCGACTATTGCGCAAGTCTCATCCTCAATGTTGATGGAAGGAATGGTAGCACTACTATTTTTTTCAGGAAGAGTTGCATTAGCTCTGTGCATTGTTGTGGGTTCTAGAGTACTAGCTCCATTTTCTCCTGCAATGACATTGCACTCTGTCCTAATGTATTTTCAGGTTCCTTCTAAACCTATGGTACTTATGCCTCTTTATGGACCTCGGCTTCTAGGGTTCCAATCCTTTGAATGGTACACTCAACATTGATTGTTGAGAGGGGTCGTTGCATGCTTAGGGTTTGTGATATGGGCACAGTTTGCATCTCCTTCAAAGGTTGAGTGTCCTACATTGGTATAAATGGAATAATTTGTTGGCTCAGGGCTTCAGGGTTTGGACCAGTGAGTTTGGGTCTATGCTCAGGTAGTTTAGGGGGGTCCAATTGCATAGGCTCTGGTTTAGTGGTTTGGGGTTGAAGGGTTATTTCTTGAGGTGGCGACTGGGGTTGTGGGGGTGATGGGGGTTGTTAGGTGATGATGGTGGTGGATGGAGTCATATCAGTTTCAAGTTTAGCTCGAATGTTAATGATCATCTGGGTCGCTCGAGTCACTACTCGAGTATGAGGGATGGTTGATGATATAGGATAAGGGTTTAGGATATTCACAGGGGAGAGTTATGTCCTTGGTTTCTTGACCAACAGGTATCCAATGAAAGCAGTGTTTAGGATGTCATTGACATATTTACCTCTCAACATAGCTTGCTCTAGAAGTTGCGGGAACATGGGAAATTTAATCTTCTTATGTTCCAATGGTTGCATCTCTTCATCCTCCTACTCTGAGTCTCTATGAATTGGAGAATATTTATTTTTCTCTTCTGGGCCCGAGCTGTGTCCTACCCCTACTTCCTGTCCCTTTTTCTTCAAGAGCTCTGGGGGTAAAAGATAGTGCATCCCCAAATTGCATGGGTTGCACTTCACTCTTGGCCATGAAATGACCTCCTTGTCAAAGGCTTATTCATCCAGGTAGAACAAGAAAATCCGGGAGTTGAAGTATTCTAAATTGGCATGCCTTGGCCAGACAAAGCTGTGGTGGCAGTTCATTCTGAACGCGATGTTTCGCATGTTCAGGTTGAGCAATTTATGAGGTATGCGCAACCTTTGAGTTGTGTCAAGTAGCTGGTTATACCATTTTACTAATGCTACATGGTTGAATGTCATGTTCTCTGAGTCCGTCCTTGAGTGCCAAGGCTCAAACATCTTTGCTAGTCGGTCTTTATCTGTTGTTGATAGTGGGCTTCCTGAAGATGGCATCCACTTCAGCATGGTGAACACAACTAGATGGTATCCATAGGTGAGGGTTCTTGTTGGTCCTCGACCAAGTTTTATGGAAACATTGGTCGTGTTTGAACATTTTTGGGGATTCGATAGGCTGGTCGAAGATGGAGCGCCCAGGCAAAGCGAAGATCGCGGGATCTCTCCCTTTTTGTGAGCTTTTTGGGTTTTAGGGTTTATGTACTGGGTATGGGATGTCGGCCCATGGGTTTTCCCATGTTTAGGCCCCCTTTGTAATGTATAAATAAGTATCTAGGTGATTTAAGAAAGAGACCTAGTAGGTCGATGGCTTAGTGATAATGTTAGATATGTGCAAGAAGATGTGTTAAGGCTTGCATATCTAAGTCCAAGTATTTTGTAACTTCTTTGTGCACAGATTGTGTAAAGGATCTGTGCTTGGACCTAACTTGGGGAAGTAGGATCTCACAAGGTGTGTGTAGATCTCCTGTCCTATGCGGAGTTGGATTTGTGGCTCTGTGCATGTAAGAAGATTGAAGGAGACTAATAAAGAAGAAGAAGAGTTGGTGGACGTAGCCCCACACTGGGGTGAGCCAGCTATATCCTGTGTCGATGTGCTTTGTGCTATGTTGTTTATGTATTTAATTTCTTAAATACATTGACGCTCAATTGATTTATGTATGAATGAATAATAGATCTATTATGATGTTGTGTGCTAATGGTTAGATAAGATTATATCTTGAGTAATACTGTGTTGTTATGTAACAAGGGTTTAACATGCGATGTGAATAAAGGTTAAAATACTAATGAATGTTAATTACTAAGTGTTATGTTAAGTATTGTGATCACAGATCTGTGTCCTAGCTAGGTTGTAGACACTTGAGTCCTGCAACCCCCCCTTCCTCTACCTTGGGCGAGACTTCATATGCTTCGCAGGTGTAGTTGAAAGGGCCAGTAGTTAGGTTTTTTTTGGTTTGTTGTTGAAGCGTTGAACCCTGGGTCTTCCCCTGTGCCAACAAATGGTTCCGTTGCCGGCACCTAAAACTGTGATTGCTGGGAACTGAAGAAAAGAGAAAGCTATGTGCGTAGATCTGTTGTTGTAGTGCACAGTATTCTACTTGACTTGCAAAGCTCTGTGCTAAGAGAAGGAAGCCCGATTTGAAGAAAGAGTTAATATCTTAAAGATTTGTGCATTGATAAAGGTAAGATAAGTGGATTTTTTTCTTCGAAAGTATGGATCTAGGTATGTTTGATAGATTTGGTCCTAGTCTCAAAAATAGGGCACCGTTAGAAGAAAGAAGATTTGATCTGAATAGATTTTATAGAAATAGTGAAAGATATGTTATTCCTATGCATAGAAAGAATTCTTAGACTGAAAAATGGATGCAGGACCCTAGAAAGAATTTTTCCAGGTTGTAGGTCTATCACTGTGATCCCAGTGCGTAGTACAAGAAAGGTTGGGGATAATTTAAGGGAAATAGAGGATTAACAATTTGTTATAGTTGCAGAAGACCGAGACATCTTGCTAAGGAATGCCCTGGTAGAGGTCCCATTTGTCTTTGTTGTAAATCTATTGATCATGAGGTTTTGGACTGCCCTAGAATGATTGTTAAAGTTGAGAAGATGAACTTGAGACAAGAAAACCATGAAGAAGGTCAAGAAACTAAGGATATGTTAGAGAACTAGAAAGAATCAGAGACTATGTTATTACAGCTAAAAGAAACATTGAATTATCACAAAGACATCAATTTACCATACATCTTGAAATAAAAACAGTGCATAGAAACAAGAATAAGAGACTTCTGTTGGATTACTGAGAGGGGGGGTGAATCAGTAATAATGTAATTATAATCCTTTTTCTTCAAATGTTATATCAATGTAGAATTATTATCCAAAAATGAGCAGTAATAAATAAACAATCA
>SNQJ01S0055951.1:176793-199697 GCA_010110895.2 Picea sitchensis
ATCGCTTCCTTAGGTCTTTGTTGTTCTAGCTTTTCTCCAATGATATTGTGCCGTCAAGACCACAAAAATACAAACCAATCGAAGTGAAGAGAACTCAATATATTCAACAGTTAATCTATGTATATGATCAAGGAGTTATACAATAAAGTGACATTAACTTTATGGGAAAGAATCATATTACTGTATCATATTAAATGTGAAAGAGAGATTACAACCATGGCCTTGATGTCGTAAGGTCCCTTCCAATTGTCCTTCGTTCCCCACACACTTCTTTCTCTAAGGATTCTGAGACCATAAATCTGATAGCTACTCACAATCTATCTTGACAAGCAAATCTCAAATCCACTCCAACCAAGCTGTAAATCCAAGCTCAAGAACCAACAAAGCTAACCCAAACTCACAAAATCTAACTTTCTCCATGAGAACTCCTCTCCTTTTATAAGTTGAAGAGGATAAGGTGAGGAGGTTAGGATGATCCCACTAAATCATGAAAGCGAGTAAGATCCAAACCATTTGGATGCCACCTCATCATAGAAGCTTCTCCTTCTAGAAGATTCGAGAAAACGCTCATTTTTCCCACGAGCAGGAATTCTCATACCCTAGCTATAGAGCAACCTATGAACACCTCGCACCCTGGCTATAGTGCAACCTGCGAGAATGGGTCATTCTCGTACCCTGCCTATATAGAAACCTGCGAACTTCCCTTTTTATAAGGTTTTTACATAGAAAAAAGAAACTTCTTTTCTCAGGAGAAGTTCTTCTCCCTTCTCTCTTCAGGAACTCAGGCCACTGACCCCTCTGAAGGCAACAAATAGGTTTACATCATTAACGATCATAGGGATGATGAAAATAGTGTGTAACATTACTACAAGTTGATTGAGGAAGATATAGAGGAGATAACCAAGGAATGGCTTGCAAAATTCCTTGTACTAGTTGGAGATGCAGAACTCTCCGACCACGACCTCATCAGAAGTCCTATGGTCACCAGGACTGAATGGGATGGACCAAGCAGCACTAATAAAAAGAACAAGAAGGAAGAAGTTTAGGATATAAATAGCGCATCGGAGGAAACTACACGTGAATGACCTGGAGGAGGAGGAGGTGATGAAGTAAACCAAGAGGAGGAAGGGGAAGATGAGTACAAAAGGGGCAAAGTGACACCGCCAAAGGATCCCCTTACAGAGGCCGAGATATCGAAGAAAATGAATGTTTCTCCAAAGAAACCCTTAGTGTGGAAGAATTCATGAACCAATAAGCCTCAATCACAGAATGCGCTCATAGTGGATGATATTGACCTCATCACTACAGCTGTAGAAAATTCTTCAGGGGATATTTTTCAGTGACAAAAAGAAAAGAAGGAGACAATGTATGATAGAATCGAGGTGGAGATAAAGGGGGTACAACAAGCTCTCTATTCAAGTCGTGTAGTGTCTACTGTGCCGTCATCATCAAAAGTTGTAGAGTTGGGGGATGATCCCACCCAACTGTGAAGGATAAAAGATGCTACAGAAGCTCGCCTTTGTTGAGTATAGGAAGAAAAAGAGCAGGCCATCGATGCCTTGAAGAAAGCAAAGGAGGAATCCCTAGCACAACATCGGGTTGCGCAGAAAGAGAAGGATGACCTCCAAGTGAAGTTTGAAGAGGAAAAAGAGAAGATACAGAAATAAAAATAACATTTGCTCGCGGAGAAGATTGGAGTTAAAGAAGAAATAACTAGAGCACTTATCTCTGTGTCGGGCCTGGCCTAGATGGAAGAAGAAACAGTTGAAAGACAAGTGGGGAAGCTCACTTAAGTCATTCAATAGCTTCAAGAAAGAATACTAGAGATGGAATTGCAAGTAGTGCTAAGCACTCTACAAGAAGTGCGAGATCAAAGGGAAGAAACTGTCAAGAGTGTAGTAGAAAGAATAAAGGCATTGGCTTCAGAATGCAGGAAATTAAGTAACTAAAGTGCGCAGACTTATGAGAGCCTTGCAGAAGACTCGAAGTTGGGGATATTGGAGGCACAACTACAAGAGGTGAGTCAATAGGCATCAATAGTGCAAGAGCAGCTGAAGCATCTTACGGCCATCAAGAAGATGAAGAGATCACAGGAGCAACGTGCAGTTCAACAGCAGGTCACTGTTATCCAGAGAAGAGTGATAGAAGTGACACAGTGACTCCAGTCAGTGCATGACGAAGCTTTCACCCTCTTTGAATATATCTAGGGACAAGGATCAAAGCTGGCACAGGTGGTCACAGCAGTGGAACAATGCCTGGAAATCCTTGTCACTGAGAAAGTCATTCAGGAGTTTGTCAAGAAGGAGGCCCTGACGAAGCAACAAGTTGAGGCATCTCGAGGCCTTGGAAGCAGTTTTTCCCAGATCATAGTGACTAAGGATGCATCACAGGTGAGTGTTGGGGGCCTTTTGGCCATCGGCCAAGTTTTGTGGAAACATTGGTCATGTTTGACCATTTTTGGACTTCGATAGGCTAATCGAAGATAGAGCGCCCAGGTGAAGTGGATATCATGGGATCTCGCCCTTTTTGTGGGCTTTTTGGGTTTTAGGGTTTATGTAACGAGTATGGGATGTCATCCCATGGGTTTTGCCATGTTTAGGCCCCTTTTGTAATGTATAAATAAGTAGTTAGGCGATGTAAGAAAGAGACCTCGTAGGTCGATGGCTTAGTGCTAATGTTAGCTATGTGTAAGAAGATGTGTTAAGGCTTGCAAAGATAAGTGAAAATGTTTTACAAGTGCTTTGTGCATAGACTGTGTAAAGGTTCTGTGCCTGGACCTAACTCAGGGAAGGAGGATATGGTGAGGTGTACTTAGATCTACTGTCCTATGTGGAGTTGGCTTTGTGGCTTTGTGCATGTAAGAAGATTGAAGGAGACTAATAAATAAGAAGAAGAGTTGGTGGACGTATCCGCACACTGGGGTGAACCACGTATATCCTATGTCAATGTGCATTGTGTTATGTTGTTTATGTTGTTTATGTATTTAATTTCTTAAATCCATTGATTCTCAAGTTCTTTACGTATGAATGAATGCTAGATCTATTCTGATGTTGTGTGCTAATGGTTAGATATGATTAGATCTTGAGTAACACTACATTTTTATGTAACAAGGGTTTAACCTGCTATGTGTATGAGGGTTAAAATACTAATCAATGTTAATTTCTAAGTGCTATGTTAAGCATTGTGATCAAAGATATGTGTCCCAGCTAGTTTGTAGACACTTGAGTCCTACAACCCCCCGTGCCTCTACCTAGGGTGAGACTTCATCTGCTTCATAGGTGTTGTCGAAAGGGCCGGTAGTTAGGGTTTTGTTGTTGCACTATTAAAGCATTGAACCTTAGGTCTTCCTCTGTGCCAACAGTGTCGCCCTTCTCCTAAACTTCCTCGCATGCTACCAAGAGTTCTTCCAGCAAGTATCTACACCAATTGAATACTACTCCATTGGCAGAAAAATACATTACCGATAAGACATCCAACATGCACTCTCCTTTGTAATATGACCGCATTACATTTCTAGCAATCACATAGCAAGTTGTTTTGACTATCTCGGGTAGAATGGGGTCAATATTGGTTGTGTGCCCCCCTCTCCGAGTATGAAATATTTCATACAGATTGGGTTCTCCCTTTTTCTTCCCATGTTTACTGGGACGTTGAAATCCTTTTGATACGTATTCGCCTTCGATGGATAAGCCCATGAGTTTATGGATATCCTATGCATGTATGGGATACTGTATGTCGAGCCATAAGCTCTTGTCATGCACACAAATGATGAGGAACTTAGTATACCACGTAATCGAACCAATAGTGTCGAAAACTAGCAAGTCTCAGAGATTCATGATGTTGGAGTTGAAAAGGTTGATGAACTCTAGCTTCGGCATGAACTACATCCTTCCCAAATCATCTAGAGCTACATTCCAGAACATGTCAATGTTCAATTGTGGGAACAAGACCTAGTCTATTAGGTCGAGGTCGAGGAGTTTCACCTACTCAAACTTTCCCTTGAGATCGCCCACAATCTCGACTCGGGGATCACATGGCTCATTCGACACTGTATATTTGGAAACTGAACTCCCACTTCCTATAGCTATCGACATAGTGACTCTAGACTATCAAAAGACTTTGACAGGATAACTAGGATTCGAGATCGTGACCGAGGGTCGAGACATTGCATAGGCATGACTAAAATTCAGAAATCACAAACCATGAAGTTCTCTCTGGGAAACAATACATCTTACACTGAGTTCACACAACCTTATACTCAGGCTTAGCTAGCAAGTTTTGTAATAACTTCTAAGGCCACTCATCATTAATCATATAGACGGAAAAAAAAGATGATTTGTTTGACGAGACTGTTAACGGGGTAAATCTATCGGGTGATTCTGGCATTTATTGAACTAGTTGGTCAAGGATGTGGCCGAATTTAGACCTTACTATTTGAACAGATGAGAATCCTAGAATGAATACCGATGGAATCTTCATGTATCACGGATTTATGCTTTAACAATGTTCAGATAGATTACTGTAGCAATCGTAAAGGATATGACTAGACCGGGTGCGTGTGGCACATGGACTAGGATTGTGTTCAGATTCAATCTCCCTCGGACAACAAATGGGTCCCCATCACATTTAATGATTGTATTTAATGGACCCATGGCTCTTCTGATCCTATGCTACTGAGTAAGCAGTTATGCACCAAAGTAACACTTAGACTGAAAAATGAAATACATGTCACAGTGCAACAATTCACACTCCGACTTTATTAACTGAATTCAAAGAAATTACAAAAAATTCAAATCTAACTACTATACATGTTCCTTTGGACTAGAGCAACAGTCCTTTAGCTCAGTTCTGAGAAATATAGGATTTTAGGCGAGTGTCATTCACCCATCCTCTCTGAAGTATACCATCCATTTGCACGAGTCTGACTGCTCCAAAGGGTCATATCTCCGCAACTATAAATGGTCCCAACCAATTCATGCACAACTTGCCTGGACATTTCTGGTATCGAATATCATAAATTAAGACCTTACATCCTTGCACAAATGTTTTATTCTTAATTTTCATTTCGTTTCAAGCTTCCTTCCTTTATTTCTCAATTGATTGATGAAAGTCTCCTAAAAAATTGGTCTCATCAATTTCTTGCAACTAAGTAACCCTTTGCGTTATTGATTCATCTTCTGACATGTGTGTAATTTGTGCAATGTATAGATTCAGGGTAATGAACTCTACAAGTACCACAACTTATTTCCCATATACTAGATGAAATGGAGTATACTTGTGGAGTTTCTCTGTGTTTTCCCTATAAGACCATAAAAAAATTTGGGACTCTATCATCCCAATATTCCACGTTTGTGCAACAAACCTTCATTAATCCTCTCTCCAAAAACTTTTTAAACACCTCTACTGTGCCATTAGCTTGTGGGTGGTAGGGGATAATTTTATGATGTTGTATTAAGAACTTTGTTGTAATGTTTTCTATTATACTACTGATAAAATGACCACCTGGATCACTGGTCAGACTCCTAGGACATCCAAACTGAGTGATAATGATTTCAAAAATAAACTTGACAGCAGTATCGGTCAAGAAATCCTAAACAACTTTTTCCCCAACCCATCGCGTAAGATAATCAGTTGTAGTAATAATATACCTATCCATTGAGTGCTTATTTGTGGGGTTGATTGGCCCAATGAAATCAACCACCCACTTCTCAAATGGTTACAGAGATCGAATTTGTTGAAGAGGCAATTCATCTCATTGTGATGGCTTTCCTACTCTTTGACAGACTTCACAAGATCTAGCATATTCCTTCACATCCTTGAAGAGTGTGGCCCACCATAATCCAGCTTGGAGGACTTTTTGTGTAGTGGCCTTTTCTCCAACATGGCCTCCCGCAACTCCATTGTGACACTCCCATAGTATGTCTTGTATTCCATTCTCTAAGACACAACTCTATGATCTATCAACAATAAGATTTATGTAGTCTTCTCTTGTTCCTGTTGTTACAATGTATAACTGATGCAAATCTTCTCCTTCCATATTGTTTTCCTTTGGCTCTGTATATCAAGGGCCTACATACAAATCCAAGGGATGAGCTACTTTGATTATGTCTGCTTTGAATGTCATAGTATCCCTCTTTAGGTCAATGACATCATAATTATCATAGGCCCGGTCAATACCAAGTAGTGCAGGATAAGGTTCATTATCTCCCATGATTTCGATCACCTCAAAATCAACTACAATCTTCACTCCCGTAACATCTATATCCACATTCTCTAGTCTTGCTATTGGAAAAATAGAATAATGATTGGCCATTCTTAACTACATTGGGAATATGTCAACTGGGGTTTTCCTAAAGCTTCCCAAGTCTTTTTAGGAAGTATGTTAACATTAGATCCTAGATCAAACATAACAACTTCAATATCAAACTCATCTAATTGGGTTGCTAGTCTAAACTCTTTCCGAGTCTGTATTTTCCTTCTTTGCACTCTCTGGGTATTCTTCTAGGAAGATTAGTCCTTATTATAACTTCTAGATATTCTTCAATTACTAGGACTAATTACAGGGAATCGTGCAACTTTTCTATCAACTGGTCATTCCCAAGAATATCAGAAAATAACTGAAACCAAAGGTCAAGTACATTTTGTGACTACTCAGGTTGTCTTATCGAGATTACAGGGTTTCGAGGTGTTGAGGGTGAAGCAGGAAACTACGCAATATTAGGATAAATGATAGGCTGAGGGGGGCTTTATTTCATCTCAGGGCCAGGGATACTCTGGAATACTTATATTTCATTTCTAAAGAATAGATTCTGTTTCGGAGGGTCATACATGGCCTCCTTAGGCATTTCTTTCTAGATCTTAGGAAGATTATCAGAATCTACGCCAATCTTTGCTCCTCCTTGAGTAACGATATTAATTTTGGGTAGTTGTCCTTTAATGACCCTATTTATCTCTAAACTTATAATATTAGCTCCTCATTGACATACCTGATCTTCCGATTTCACAATTAACTCTCGGAAGTCCTTAGTTGTGTGCACATTACTTCTGCAGTGAGAGCACCATGGATGCCTCCGATGATGACAATCCCTAGCCATGTGACCTTTATCATCACAGTTGTAGCATATATTTGGTCATCTTCCCTCGGTTCTTCCTCCTCTGAAGTCTCCTCCAGCTCCACCTCCTCTACCTCTTCCTGGTCCTTGAGGGGTTTCATTCACCGTAAATGATGTTTGACCTAGTCTCTCGGCGAGTACATCTAGTTCTCTACACTGATTCGTAGCATGCGTGGTAGATGCGCAAAACTCAAGATGTACAGTATTCAGTATTGTTGAATACTTCTGAATAATAAGGAAATGTCTTGGGCCATGCCCATGAATTCGACAGATCTTGAAGTACTCAACTGGCGGTGATGCTTGATTACTAAGAAAAGCATGATACAGAGTTGGGGTATGGAATGGTAAATTCATAGATACTTGTGCAAATCCTCCTGTGGGTCCTGATGAGGGTCCCATCGTATTCTGAGGAGGTCCCATTCCCATCATCCATGGACATTTGTTCGCCAGATGTCCCTCTATGTATAATTTGGTACACCAGAATTGCGGTCATCCTTGTATGGGTATCGTTAATTCTTGAATCTTCTCTGTCAGTGTCAATATTTGTCCTTGTAGTTGTGCCAAATTTGCATCTGCTGGGGTTCTGGTCACTCTTAGGCTCCCCAGATATCCTACCATGGATTCAATATACATTGATTGTTCCAAGGCATCTGTCAATGTGGCTATCAGTTGTTGCGTTAACAGAATCCATGTTAGAGGTAGCAATCCCTGGATATACCATTCTCTTTGATGATATTCATGAATTGGATGCACTAACCTCCATATAGCATCTTTAAATTTATGACTATATTCTCAGGTCGATTCACCTTCCCTATGTTGAATTTCGTGAAACTCAAACATAGCTTGTTGTTCTAACTGAGGTAGCTTAAACTCTGCTATGAATTTTATTTGTACTTGAACAAGTGTGAAGGATTGTCCTTGCACTCCTGGAACTCTTGGATTAATAACATTCATGTAGCATTTGAGAGCATGACCTCTCAAGGTAGTCTGGAACTCGACCAATTTATTTGCGTCGAGAGTCCCTCTGGACCTCCAGATTGCTTTGCATAGGAACCAATACTGCTCAACATCCTTGTCTCCCTTACTCCATAATTCTGGGTATCGAGCGATCCAACCTCCTTCATTACTAGCCATTGTTGATCTTACTACTTCTATCAAGATAAAACCTAATGGTCCTGGTTGCGATCTACCAAGGGATTCCAATATCCTCCCAGTATTCATGCTTACCGATTGTGACTGACTAACTGACTATAATGAAACATGAATAGTATAAGAAGGTAGTGTAGAATTTACCATGGGTATAGAAGACACTTGGGGTATGGGTGATTCGAGGTTGCTGCCACTGGCTTCGAGCAGGGATGATTTTAGGGGCTAAATTCCGCTCATGGGGTAATTTTCCCTGGTTTTTCCAATACAGAGATTCACTATTTTAAAAATGATTTGCCCAAATTCTATAGGATAAAATTATTTTACTTTAAAATTCGCCAAAATTTTATAAAAACTATATAAAATCCTTAGAAATTTGAATATTTTTACAAAAATATCGCCAAACATTTATAGTTGGTATATGAAGGATTAGTAAGATTTGCCAAGGTTTCTACATTTTAAAATAAATTTCTATCCTTAAAATCATCCTTGGCTTCGAGGCGGGTTTCTTTGATCTTGGGGTCTCGTTCTCATCCTATGGAGCGGCCTTTTCAACCAGATTCCCGATCTTTCCTGGTATTGGGGCTAAATATTCTCTTTATTCTTTAAGATCCATGTCGACTTCATTTTTCCATGCCTTTTCACCTTCTTTTTCTTGTCCACCCTCTTGGGGACTTCTTTCTCTATGCGCTTATCTCTCACTTTATCTTTGACTCACCAATCTCTCCTATCTTCTCACCTTTCACAACTCTTCCTTTTGTCCTTCCTCAACTTCTCTTGGTCCAAATACTTTCCACAACTTCTCAGACTGTTTCACTACTTTCTTTATCTTATCGTGACACCATTTATCAACAATGGCATCTCTTTTCAAGGTTTTCTCATCCCTTGAGTCTATTTCTTGCTACTCCCCCATTTTTCAAAGAACCCCCTCCCCTCTCTCAAGCCATGATTCCACCCCAAAATCACCCCACCCCAAGCGAGGGTGTTTAGGATGCCATCTCAGTCAGGGAAATAGTCAACATCCCCTCCTCCATTAGGAAAACCTTAATCCACAGTGGGATTTCTCTCAAGAGTCTTCCCCTTGCATCTTTCTTGAAATTCACTTCTGCCTGTGAAAAGCATTGGTGATTCTCAACTGAAAAATCGATAATGTATCCTTCCAATGTTGTAGTGACCAAGAAATCAACTACTCGCATTACCGGACGATCCAGCTGATGAAGCGCTGCAATATTTTATGTATCCCAAGAACAAGTCTTCTTGGATCGTTCTTGGAATTCCAGAGCTTCTTGGATCCTATCTATCCAATGGAATAGTTCTTACGGAAACTTAACCCGAAATATATGGTACTGGTCACTTGATCTTTTTGAGTAAAAGACAACCTCTTGTGTATCTTTCACAGATTTTCCTTGCAGCTCCATTTATTTCCATATGAAGGCATCACAATTTTTCTCCCACCACTAGTAACTATTGGATTGGTGAATTCATGGAAGCATTCTCCCTACAGGTTTCCTTTTAACACAGGTCCCAACAACAAAACCATTTTGTTGGTGCAAACTTGATCAGACTAGGGTCCTTCTTAGGCATGGATGATTTTAAGGATGGAAATTTATTTTAAAATGTAAAAACCTCGACGAATATAACTAATCCTTCATATGCCAACTATAAAACTTTTGGCGATATTTTTGTAAAAATATTCAAATTTCTAAGGATTTTATATAGTTTGTATTAAATTTTGGCGATTTTTAAGGTAAAATAATTATATCGTGTAAAATTTGGGAGAATCATTTTTAGAATAGAGAATCTTTTTTTGTGAAAAACCATGGAAAATTAGCCCATGAGAGAAATTTATCCCCTAAAATCATCCATGTTCTTAGGTTACCAACAAAAGAGTACCAAGTAGTGTAGAGTGCTGGCTTTTTTATCTTTTTTGGAGAAATGAAGTCTCACTCGAAACACAACCAAGATAAGAAGATAGGGAAGGGTAAGGAGAATGCCTAGACAAATCCATACATTCTAAGGATCTTTGTTAGTCTTCAGCAAGATCGATTAAACCTAGAACTATGTGAACCTTCCTAACTCAGATTACAAGAAATAGGGTTGTGTTTCATTCATAAAGAAACTATATCCAATTAAGAAGATCTAACATCAAGATAATACGAATCAACATTCATGACATTCTAAAGCTAAGAATACATAATAATTTCAAAATTTGGGTCTCTTTATATTAACATCATTGGATCTTCTCAATTACATGATGCTACTTAGATACAGACACATATTGATCATGTCAGAACTTGACAATAAAACTCTGCTACTGAGAGACAAGTTTAACCAAAAACCTTTATCTTCCGACATTACATTAGGACATAACTCAGTTACAATTTTGGTGTGGTTCCAAAACCCCATACTCTTAGAACTCTAGCTACCCCTTTTCCTCAAATGGACAATAACAAAGAACCTAAACCTTCTGGGAATCAACAATACCAGTATCATCAATACAGAAACTCGAACCCTTTACAATAGTAGTCATCCCTTATATAAGCTAATTGGGATTTCTGTGTTTGAGACTTTGTATGCTTTCTTGTTCTTGTTCTGTTGTAACTTATTTGTCCTTGTTGGTGTTGCATTGTCCTTCTTTCCAACTGTTTTATGTTTCCTCCCTTGCTATGTTGTCTAGTTCATTTGTGTCTTTCACAACTTGTGTTTGACCAAAATTGGGACTGTCATCTTCCTTGTGCAACTTATAATCAACAAAATGAAGGGCCCAACACATGGTTAATGAGAGAAGATTGCAGTTCATCCAGGCTAAATTGAATCATGTATTTTCTCTCTTCTAGAGTCACAACTAGGGTATCTAGTTTAGGAGGAAGAGTCCTAAGTACTTTCTCAACAACCTTTCTATCTTGTATGGTTTCACCATGAGACTTAATCCGATTATCAGCCGAATGACATGGGTATAAAATGAATCTACTTAATATGTATTTTCCATTGGAAGAGTTTCAAAATCTCTTTTAGGAATCTGTAGTTTTGAAGTCTTGACTTCATCCATACCTTGATCAGATGTTTGTAATATGTCCCATACTACTTTGGATTGATTTACTGATGCAACTTTTGGGAGTATGCTCTCATGCATGTCTTGATGTATGTGAACCATTGTCTTTCCATCCTTTCTTCTTTGATCTTTCAAAGCATCCTTCTCATATTTTGTGAGGGCATTATATGTTTCCTGATCTGTTGGTTCCACATTGCCATTCTCGACTATCTCCCATACATCTTGACCTAGGAATAGTGCCTTCATGGTCAAGGACCATAACTCATAATTTTGTTTTGTGAAAGTTCGAGGTTACAGATTTGAAGTAGAAGCCATAGTGTATGACATATTTGTTGCTCTGATCAACATGATACAAGATCTCGAATCTCCAATGCGCAGGGAAACTATGCGCAACACAGTTGTAAATACTGTGTGCCACAAATCTTTCTGGACTGACGGCACACTGGGAAAACTACTCAATTTACTACGTTCTTTGATAAAATACCTAATGAACCATTTATAGATGTAGAAAAACAAAGTGTTATGCTTCACACATAAACTCAGAAATAGACATGAAAATTGTGAACACACAAAATACTTGATATTAATAACTTTGGCGTTGCGCGTTGATACAAAAAAAAAATATTGTGTTGAGCGTCGGTTCCAATGACTTCTTAGACTTCTACAACACACAAATCTTGTACTCTTAGACTTCTTCGACTACCTTGAGTTGTTTTTTCTCCTCTCTATGTTCTTCTGCATCTACTCCTCAACTAACTAAAGACTCGCACTTATAAAGATGAAACTCAGACTTTCTTACATAAGTAAGACTAACTGAACATTAAAGACTGCAATTAATTCGATTAAATCTCAACTACTTAACTGGACTCGAGAAAGATAAAGATCGACTCCATTAATTAACTCCCCTGCTTGCCGACTAACTGAGTAAACATAAGAGGAAATCTAAATAAACTGTAGTTGCACACTGACAACTCACTAACTTACTGAAAAATCGGCGAAGACGTAAAGCTCACCGACTTGTAATTACTATTTCCAACAACCTTGAAGAAAATGGTTGAAGGATTACACTTAATTTGTTAATTTTATTCCTAAAATCTTAATTTGGCACAATGATGATGAATAAGGTTCAGATTTTTTCTTCTATTCTTATTCCTTTAATGAAGTTAAAGGGAATTGCTAATTGGTTGAGATTATATGGATGTCAATTGGTTGGGACTATATGGATGAGTTTAGGTTTAAATTAGGTTACTTGTTACTATAAATTTTGGTTTGGTATTAGCACGAAGCTTATAACCGCAAGAATTGAAATGTTTTCAAACACATGGACCAAGGTCTCATTGAAGATTTGAAACTTCCAACCATCTCATAAAACCACCTCAACCTTTCTCCACCTACAATACTTACCTTTAATCCTAAGAGGACGGATCTTAACAACTAATGTCACCTTAAAAAAGTCATCTCGTGAAACCACCTAAACCTCTCTCGACTTCCAATGTTTACCTTTAATCGTGACCACCTTAAAAAAAAATGGAGTTGATGGACTACATTTAGTTTATTAATTTAAATCCTAAAATCTTAATTTAGGAAAATAAGGATGAAGACGATCGGTCTCTCCACTTACCATATCCAGATAAAGGGCTCTTTGTTCTCCATCCTAAGAAATTATAAAAAAGTATTTATGCGTATAGGCATAATTAAACTTTGTTGGTAAAAATGCATCTCAACTTGCACAATTTGGAGAAGAAGAATCTCGTGTGCGAACATATTTGAAAGCCCAAATGTAAAAAAATTGATATATTCCCACGTTCTTCAGGCTTGCATTGCACATGATGATATTATGAGTCATTTCATAAACGTTTTTCTATTGATATTATGAGTCATTTCATAAACTTATATCTGTGGTTTTGAGACGATTGCATGTTATGTGTAAGATGATCTTTAGATTTCTATCGGTGGGCTTTCAAAGGTGGGTTTTGGGATTCCAAAAGCAAGGTATATACCTTTTCAACTTTTTGAAAAGGTTATGCTTCTTTGTTTCATTTTTGTTTTCTTGACCATAGTTTTACGTCACTTCTTGGAAAGGTTCTGCTTCTCTGCGTTTCATTTTTGTTTTCGTGACCATAGTTTTACGCCACTGCCAAAAGGGATTGCATCCCGTGTGACCTGAAAACAAGTTGAAAACTTGGTTGCTCATTGTCACTTCAATAAGCAATGGTTGAGCTCGAATCTTTGAAGATGGCGGCTGCTGAAGAGTTACAAGCAGGATAGGAATTTGAAAATAGGTTCTAAGTCATTTGCGCCATTTGAAATTTTGAGAATTAGTGGTTACAAGCAGGATAGGAATTTGAAAATAGGTTTACATCGTCAAATTTAAATAGGTTACATCGTCAAATTTTACTTAATTTGCATGATCTGGACTTTTGACAGCATCCATCCCTTCTTTCAAGTCCTGCCTTCGGGATTAACGATACGCTTTGAGTCTCGGAAATCCAGTTATAATTCCTTTTCTGCAGTCGAAACTGTTTCTTTACTCGATTTTATTCGGACAATTTTTCCATTAATCTTGTTGGAAAGTTAATCAGGTCTTTAGCTTATTAACGTTTCGTTCAAATATCTTATCACCAGTTTAAGCCTCTAAAAGCATTGCACAAGGGGCTTTAACATTTTAATCTTATGAATTCATATTAACCTCTGAAAGCATTGCACAAGCGGTTTTGATCATTTTCACATTACTTTCATATTGACTACTAAAATCTTGTACGTTTTATTCAGTTTATTTTTAACTTTAATATATATTAAGATATATAGCACCAGAACAAGAGCATAATACTTTGAAACAATGAAGAATGTTACATTCTCCATGAGAAGCTATCACGACGGATATCAATTTGATCTTTCTCATTTCTCTTGGAAGTCATTGATTTCAAACAGACTCATATATTAAATATCGAATTCACCCAATATACATTCTGAAATCATTCAACGTTATTTACATTAGAAGGTAGGAATAAGGAGGTATTGATATATAATGAGAAGAAATCACGCCGAAAATATGGAAATAAATATAGTGATGATTTTGGGATTATTTGATGGATAGAACAGGCTAGCTAATTACCGATCATTTGGCCATGACCACAACCTGTGCTGATAGACGTTCGTTATCAGACGCACTGAATGCAAGGCTGTTGACGAATGGCTGGTTTAATAATGGCTGTCCCAGTGTAGTCAGTTGGTTGATGCCCGGCTGTACGTTCACCAGTGGCTGGCTGAAGTCCGGTTGGACGTTTAGTGGAGACAAGGGCTGATTGACGAAGCCGGGTTGGTTACTTAATGGCTGATTCACTAATGGAAATTGCTCGCCGATTTGGGAATTTGCAGGCAGCTGATTGACTAAGGGCTGGCCGTTAAAAGGCGTGTAAGGCTGTGCGTTCAATGGCTGATTACTTATGGGAGTACTGGAGTCATCTTCAGAGCAACCCTTGATCAGAATGTTCATGAAAACTGACACCCCAATCAAAACATTGATAACTGCAACTTGCACAGACTTCTCCATGGCAGATTCAGAAACAAATACCAAACAAAATCCGCAGGCGAAGAGAATATATTGTCAGCTGAAGCTTTTGAATAGAATCTGGTGATTTGTCAGGAGAGCAGTACAACATATATATAGAAACATAGACTTAATTTGTGAAATATTGGGGAGAGTTGATAGTGTTGCAGGTGGTTGGAGCTTAAAATATGAGAAAACCAACACACAGGTGAGATTATGCTCACAATCTATATTATTCAATGAAGACTGATTACACCCTTATATAGGAAAGGATTGTTACTTAGTCGGTTACAACAAACCACAAAAAACTAGACTTTACATTAAGTGAAGTAGAGTTCAACTAAGCTATTGACTCTTGCAAGTGATGGTTACGACTCACCGTTACAAGTGTCTCTTGCTCCATTATCTCCAAGTCTCCCCCTTAATGGAGAATGGATTGACTTCTACACCTAACATCTTCCTAAACAACTCAAACTTAATCTTTCCAAGAGGCTTAGTGAAAATATCAACAACATTTTCACTAGTATTACAATACATAAGAGTTATTTCATTCGACTGCAACTTTTCTTTAACAAAATGAAACTGAGCATCAACATGTTTTGTCCTTGCATGAAAAATATTCTTCGCAAGATTGATTGAACTTTGATTATCACATTTGATCATTGTAGGTTTGTTTTGTTCTTTTCCAACATCTTGAAGAAGTCTTCTCAACCAAACAACTTCACAAGTTGTTGCACACAAGGCTTTATATTTTTCTTCAATATAAGACAAATATATAATAGGCTTCTTTTTACTACTCCATAAAACAACCTCAGATCCAATGCCAAACGCATATCCAATGGTTGATCTTCGATCATCCAGATTGCCAGCCCAATCAGAATCTGAGTAGCCTGTCAACTCAATATCAGATGCATCGGTATATTTAATACCATAATCAAGTGTTCCTTTTAGATACCTAATTATTGCCTTTGTTGCATTCCAATGGCTTTCATGAGGTTTCTCCATGAACTGACTTAACACACTCACAGAATATGCAATATCAGGTCTCGTTGTGGTGAGATAATTCAAACTACCCACCATATGTCTATACATAGTGTCATTCACCTCCTTTGAACCATCATCACAAGAAAGTTTCACATTCTACTACATGGGAGCAATAGAAGATTTACACTAATCCATTTTAAATCTCTTAAGTACTTTTCTGACATACTTACTCTGACAAACAAAAGTTTGGCCTATATTTCTCCAAACTTGAAGACCTAGGCAGTAGTGTAACTCACCAAGATATTTCATTTCAAAAACTTGTGACAACTACTCCTTTATTTCATCAATTAATTTCCATGCATTTCCTGTAATTATTAAATTGTCAACATATAAGGAAATCAATACTATATACCCCTGCTCATCAAATTTGGTATACAGATTTTGATCACTTTTTCTCCTCATAAAACCTTGTTGAAGAAAGAAAGAGTCTAGCTTCTCATACCATGACCCAGGTGCCTATTTTAGTCCATACAATGCTTTCTTTAACTTACACACTAAGTGTTCTTTCCCTTGTTCCACAAACCCTTCATGTTGAGTAAGGTAAACCTCCTCCTTTAACTCACCATTCAAAAATGAAGATTTAACATCTAATTGGTGTAGCTTCCAATCGTACTTTGTAGCTAAAGCAATTAACAATCTGATAGTATTCAATTTAGCTACTGGTGCAAATGTTTCATCATAATCAATACCTTATGTTTGTGAATACCCCTTTGTCACCATTCTAGCCTTATATTTATCTACACTACCATCTAATTTAAGCTTGGGTTTGTATATCCATTTGCATCCAATGGGATTTTTATGTTTAGGCAATTCAGTCAATTCCCAAGTATTGTTTTTCATTAAAGATTCATATTCTTCCTCCATTTCATTTCTCCATTCATCATGTTCATTTTCTTCATCAAAACTCATGGGTTCTATGACATTTGAAATGCTACTCATTAGAGCATAGTCTGTATAACTCTCAGGGATCTGAACCTGTCGTGAAGATCTTCTCAACTTATTATTTTCCTCCCCACTTTGTGGAGATTTGTCTTCGCCTCTAGGTGAACTGTGATTGCTTGAATTTTCCATATCACTGAGTCCTTCTTGCTCCTACGGTTGTAGCCGTTGCTATGGTGGTTGCTGCTGTGATGGTTGTTGTTGTTCTTCTTTAAGTCCTTCATCAAGAGGTCTATGTCATTCCTCATGACTATTATTGTCATGATTTGTTGCTTCCTGGTCATGGAAAAGTACATCTCTACTTGCAAATACTTTGTGAGTAGAAGGATCAAACAGTTTGTATGCTTTAAATTCAGAAAAATATCCTATGAAAATACATTTAATGGCTTTAGCATCAAATTTCTTCCTATTCTCCTTTGGAATATGTGCAAAAGCCTTACACCCAAATACTTTCAAATTATGAACTGCAAGTTTGGAACCATATAAGGCTTTGAAAGGAATAACATTATCAAGAAACCTTGTTGGACTTCTATTCTTTAAATAAACTACAGTGTTTATGGCTTCAGCCCAAAATGTATTCAAGAGATTCTTACCTTTCATCATATTGTGTGCACACTCTACGAGAGTTTTGTTTTTCCTTTTAGTGACTCTGTTCTGTTGTGGATTGTGTGGTACTATAAATTGGTGTATTGTTCCATGATCTTTGCAATATTTTTTGAAGTCCCCTGATTTATACTCTCCCCCTTGATCTGAACAGAGGATTTTGATGGATTTTCCTGTTTTTTTTTTCCACCATGGTTCTGAATTCCTTAAAGTACTCGAAAACATAACTTTTTCTTCTAAGGAAGTAAACCCATGTGTATCTCATGCAATCATCAATAAATAACAGAAAGTAAAATTCACCTCCTAAAGACCTAGTCTGCATAGGCCCGCAAACATCAGTATGCACAGTATCTAAAACATCTCTCTTTTTCCTATCAGGATTAGAGGGGAATTCATCTCTATGCATCTTTCCTAATGCACATCCATCACAAGCAACATTCTCATTATTTAACATGGAAAGTCCTTCAACCATATTCTTTTTCTGTAATAACAATAAATCAGGATGATTGATGTGGCCATAACTTTGATGCAAAAAAATATATGTTGGCATAGTTGCAGAAGTCAGTGCGTGATGTGCTTTGCTGGTAACATCAAGTTTGTATAGGCCTCCTTCTCTGACTCCCGTTGCAAGAGTTTGGAAGTGGTTGAATAGATCCTTCACTATGAAATAATTCTTGAAGAATTCAACCTTGAAGTTATGATCTGTAATGGTGGACACAAAGGTCAAATTTGTCTTTATCCCTGGTACATAAACAACATTGTGAATGTGAAGAATAGTACCATTTGAAAATGTCACAAGAATGTCTCTATATCCCTTGATCTGATGAGTGTGATCATCTCCAAGATATATGTTGGCACCATTCTTTGTTTCTTTAAAATTAGTATACCAGTTCTTATTACAAGTCATATGTACTGATGATTTAGAATCCACAAACCAAACATTAGAATCATATGTTTCAGTAGATAAAGCACCATTCGACACAAACAAACTAAGATCCTATGAATTAAAATTTGGGGGTTCATCAATATCATCACTAGCAATAAACAATTTGAGATCACGATTTGAATATTTTTCTGCATAATGACCTGAATGTGTTCTAGGTTTATTCATAGCCTCATTACTCTTCTTCTTATGATAATCTTTAACAATATGTCCAGGTCGACCACAATAAAAACAACTCTTTGAATCGGTTCCGATAGGTTGCATACCTTGATTTGCCCTTGGAGATTGTCTTCTCTACCATGAACTACCTCTCTGCCATGAACTTCCTCATATGCCTCTTTCTCCTAATCTCCCTCTCGCAGATCTCTTATTTGACCACAGTGCCAAATATTTTTTCTGAGGCTTCAGATTCTTGTGCCTCTCTTCCTCTTGCAGCAAAATTCCTATCAATTCATCAAAAGTAGGAGGTTTCTCCCTTGCTGCGGGACCTTTTATGAACATCTGATAATCTTCTAGCATACCATTTAAGGTAATAGTGACAAGATCAGTGTTGGAAAATGTTTCCCCTATGTTTCCTAGCTTGTCTTTCACCTCTTTAATGCGACCCAAAAATGAACTAACAGATTCATTTCCATCGATATTAATGCCTAGCAATTTAGTTTTCAGGAACAAAATGCGATTTGTGTTTCTAGTTTTATACAATGCTTTAAGCGTTGTCCAGGTTTCAACAGAAGTGTTAGCTTCTCTAATATGTGTAATTATGCTATCTTTAACAGACATGCGCAACAGTACCTTTGCCTTGTTTTCGTGCTTCTCCCAGTCTTGGATCTGTGTTGCTGTCACACCGACAATCACAACTAGTTTCATTTTGGTTCCCTTCACAATGGTCTAGACGCCATAGCCTTCCATGAGTGTCTGCATATTGAATTTCCAGTTAATGAAATTCGAGTCGTCTAACTTGTTGGCTTCATTGAGATAGGTCTCTGCTAGAGGATTCACCATCTCTGCAAATGTCTGCTTCTCCAACTAGACAATGGATCCTTGTATCACCAACGGTGAATCACTAAGAATATGAAAATTTCGTCAAGTGTTGAGTAGTCTGTCGCTCTGCTTTTGGATCCATCGATCTGCCTCTACCTTGACTCCCAGTTTTCTTAAAAAAATATAATAAAACCTTAACACCACTCCATGCATACCACAAACTCACAAACCTTAACACCTCATGTATAAAAAACTCATGCGCATTTCTCACATGTGAAAACCTCTCATATAAAAAAATGTCACACTCATGTATAAGCTCACATATAAAAAAAACTCTGATATAAAAATATCCACTATAATAAACTTTAATATCCCTTTTAAATTTTATACCTCACAAACAAAATATGCACTTTAATAAACGGTTTATACCTCAAAAACATCTCCACTTTTAATAAAATGTTCAACTCCTTTACGATTTAACTCATGCAAACCATGGAAAACCTTTCTTATGCAAAGTAATTTGGCTCAATTATATAATTAACCAAAGTGTACATGGAGAAACACAGAAGTAATCTTCCTTGGATGCATGCGGTGGCTCACTCTTATGTGCAGGTTTGGGTGCCAGCAAACAAACAGAAAATGGTAGCCCCGACTCAACACTGATGGGCAATAGATTCAATGATCACTGGTACAAGAAACAGAGCTATCAAACTTTTATCTTATTGCCTCCTCAAATCGACTTCTCCTTTCAAATTGATAGTCAACTCCTCCTTGGCGTTGGCTTGCAATATTTAAGTTTTTCACTTTGAATGATTGCTCTCTGCAATCATGGGGATCGATTGTCAGCCAATGCAATAGATCATGCAACAGTTTTGATGCAACACTGGAGACATGCACCATATGTCCCTCTACCTATCCTCATGCTTTTCAAAGGAAAAATGTCGGTTCTCCTCAGAAGAATCAAGGGGAGCGTTAGTGCTTTTGAAGTATAGTAGGGGGGTGTGCAATTCAGTGTTCTTAGTGCTCCTGGAGAGTGAGAGGGGAAGTTCTAGTGCCTAACGCTCTTGAATTCACAGGAAGGGAGCGTGATACCTACGAAAAATTTAATTTTGTAAGTGCGAGAGTGTCAGATCTCTCTAACACTATGTAGGGGGGCACTGGCAATTTTTCAAAAACAAATCCCAGATTGTGTTCTTCGATCTCTGCTCAATCTCACCTCAGAGAGATGGATCTCCAACACTGCTCTAATAACAACTTAAAATATGAGAAAAACAACACACAGGTGAGACGACGCTCACAATCTATATTATTCAATGAATATTGATTACATCCTTATACAGGAAATGACTATTACTTAGTCGGTAACAACAAACCACAGACAACTAAGCTCTACATTAAGTGAAGTAGAGTTCAACTACGCTACTGAATATTGTAACTGACGCTTATGAATGACGCTTACAACTGACTCTTGCTCCATTATTTCCAAGTGGGTAGTCGTGGAAGATTTGGTTAGTGTTGCAGGTCATAGACCTTCTATTTTTCCATTTTAAAATAACAATGGAGTCGACAAGGGTGGAACCATGGGGAGTTGTGAGTGTTACTTCATATAATTAGATGATATGCAGTATGATTGATTATAATCATTTAAAAAAATATAGATGAGCTTAAATTGCAAGTTGCAACCTGCGACATCCCCAAAAGTAAATTATTTTTGAATTTAAAATTTGTTAGGAAAATTATTCTGGTTTTGGTAAATTCGAATTTGGAAAATTTTTGCTATTTATGGAAATTTCGAATTTCAAATTTGGTAAATTGTAATTAATGATTATGACTGTTGGGCAGAGATATGATTCGACCCAACTAACTATTTGACTATGACACTTGTATGAAAACATAATATTTTATAATTATTGTAGGAGGACAAATGGAACAACCATGTTAAAATAAACTCACCATGACTCCATGAGTGGGGAACATGTTGGAACTACCTCGAGGTTGATTGTTACAAGTGGAAAATCAGGAATTTGGCCATTGGCAGCCCCTAAAAATCAAGGATTTGGAAAGTTGCGAAAATTCCCAACGGAGGGAAAAGACCTAGGCAAAAATATTGTTTGGATATATAGCATATGTGAGGAGGCAGGACGTTGCCTAGTATGTTGGGGAAAAATATCACAGATTGCTTGTTGTTATGAACACTACTTGTTGTGTGTGAGGCAAGGAGAATATTTCTGGAGTGGAATGACATTACTGAGGAGGAGTTTCGATTTATCCCTCATGGATTCATGGTTAGACTAGGGGGTGAATAGGACAAGTGATTTTGGCTTCCCTATTCTATGTTTGGGAGGAATGTGGTTGTTCCCTTTGTCTTTCCGCAAATTGGTTCATAAATGTTATTCTACCTCCCCTTTGGATGTATGTTGATTAATTGGATGTATGATAGAATGCATTTGTAAATTCTGCATCGAAGTATTGCTATGGATGAAAATCTGGTTGAATGTTGTTGAACTTAATGTCCGATCAAAAGACCTCTAGATTAATTCTGAATGGATCATTTATGTTGAATTTGGTTTCTGGACAAATGTTGTTTTCATTGGTTACACTAGATGAAAGGATATATTTGGTTAACATTCTAGAAAATAGTCCTGTAGATTGGATTCATGGTATGACAAGATAAAGAACTGTAGGACAAATCCTCACAATGTAATCGTATCTACTGAGTAAAACTGTCTATAAGCACCATGTGAATGAAATCAGATCGTGTATATATATATATATATATATTACAGCTGGAACTGAACAATATGAATTATAATGGCAAATAAAACATCCACAGTCTTGTGCCTGGAAATTTTAAATACTTGATACATGAGAAAAATAACTAAATGGATACTTCCTATTACGAATATATCCTTTCCCTCAGTCTATACAAATTCGGTTATTCATAAACAAATTTCATTGTTCTGATATAAGATAATACATAAATAGAAGACTCCATAAAGGACAAAACTCAGAGATATACAAATGTCATAAGATCATATGCTGATAGAACTTTTAAGTCTTGCTTTCCAATTCTACAGAATAAAAGACTCAATTTGGAACGAATACCCATTGTATTAAGGATCCACAAAATATTAAGGAACATATACATGCATTTGTCTATTCGACGATCGTTACAATTGACGGCATAGAAATGGTATTTTTACAGCTATGTACACATATCATGGAATTGAAATGCAAACTCCTACCAGTTATATAGAAACCCCTTACACAATCAAAGTACCGACATAATGGTTATATCTATGTGTGTGTGTGTGTGTGTGTGTGTGTGTGTGTGTGTTTGTGTGTGCGCATGTATATAAATCTCTCTCTCTCTCTCTCTCTCTCTCTATATATATATATATATATATAAGCACTCTGGATATAATCACAGAATCACATCTTTACGCTACTTTACTCTAATAAAACTCAGATCATTGTAACTACCAAATGTTAGATCCAGTCTAACTATTACAAGTCCATGACAAATCATTTCGG
>SNQJ01S0055951.1:203756-227987 GCA_010110895.2 Picea sitchensis
GTTAGTACATCAACTTCCTGGGGTCGTAACTTTTGCATACGATCTCCGTTTTAGGCGTGTGATAACTCATTGGAAAGGTATCGTCGAGGAGATTCTTTTGGGGGCTCAATTATGCCTTCGACTATCATTGAGAACCTTGATATCAAAAAACCTTCATTTAGGCCCTCAAAATGGCCCCGGAAGTTAAAACCTGCTAAAAATAGTAAATTGCCAAAATTGCCAGAAAACTGTTTTGAGCCAGTCGGAAAAGGTGGGTGGCCACCGATATCCACCTGGATCATTATATTTTTTCTTTGATTCAATATTTTATGGATTTTAAATTATTGTTTCTTTATAATCGAGGTGGATATCAATGGCCACCCACCTGTTCCACTAGCTCGAAAAACAATATTCCACCTTGGCAGTTTTGTTTCTAGTTTTTGGGTCTCGAACTTCTGGGGCCATTTTGAGGCCCCAAACAACTTTTTTAGGGATCACCATAGTCAAACTATAGACAAAGTTATATTCTAATGTCAACATGTGTATTCCTCATATATACCTTTCCAACGAGCTAGCATGTGACCCAAACAAAGATCGTATGCCAAAGTTAAGCCCCCAGGAAGTTGATACATCAAACTACCCAAAACGGGGTCCACAAAAGTGTTAGATTTTCATCTTCCGAGGTTAGGGTTTTGGATTTTATTTATGTTAAAAATGCCTTGGAGACTCATTGTAACAATCATCTTCTTACGAATGCGAGTAGCCATCACATATCTACTTAGAAATAAGATGCCACCATTCTAGCGAGTCTTTCATTCTGTATTTTTACAATCTTTGTACATTTTCACTCATTAATATAAATTTTGTATTATTGTGTCTCTATTTTTATGGTTGCATATCTAATATATTTATGTTATATTATTGGATATATGAGATATCTCTATATATTTCTTTATTATATCTTCGCTCTCAATTCATGCCGAAAATAATCCAGATCAGTGGTATCAGAGTAGGACACTCTTGATCATTTTTAAGTGCATGTCCCCGACGACGTCTAAGTATAGAAAGTTGGGTCTTGAGATTGTATATCTTTAGTAAAATCACTCTCGTATGCCCAAAAAACCCTCCATGGTAAAAGAAAATAAAAATGACGGAGCAAAAGATTTTATTCATCTGTTTATTGAGCAAGCTCTCATGCGACAAAGGGACGAAATGATGGAGAATTTTTCCCACATCCTTCAATGCTTGTCGATCACAAAGAATGTGTCTTCATCAAGCGTTCACTTTGGAGGCACCTCTCCTTTCAAGGTGCAAGTTAATTTTGATATTCCCATATTTGAAGGAAAAATACATGCGAATGCCCTAGAAAAATAGTTAAATCTGCTAGAATGTTATTTATATGTTCATAATTTATCTGACAAGGAAAATATCACATTTTCACTTCTTAAGGCTCTCCTCCCATGTCAAGCATTAGTGGGAAATTTTTTGGGAGAAAAGTTCCATCGAGGATTCTGGAATATATGGGGCTGAAACCACTTGGAATTTTTGTGTGGATGCGGTCAAGAAACAATATTACCCGGTTGGGAGCTATGAAGACCAGTACACGAGATGGACCATGCTACATCAAGAGAGAGGCCAAGAAGTGACGGATTTAACCAATATCTTTCATACCTTGCACACCAAGATAGGTATCAAATACTTTGAGCAACATTTGGTTTTGAAATACCATGGGGCTCTACACATATACATCCAAACTGAAATGGTTTTTCTGGACATCTGATCACTCGATGTTGATTATTGATATGTTGTTAAAATTGAGATGAAATTTATGCACTAGAACAAGAAGGAGTTCAGGTATGCAAATCCACAACAACCAAAGCATGGTAAAGACGGCCTTAAAAACTAGCCTTCAGAAAATGCTTCCAAGCCACAAGAAAAGAAGGGTAACAGAAAGACGAAGAAGGACACTGGAAAATGGTGTGATTTCCACAAAATCCATTAACAAAACAATGATGAATGTCGCTCAAAAAAATTATTGGTGTTCGATATCAAAGACAAGGAGCCAAACCCTAATTTGGAATCTGATTCAAAAAATACTGATAGAAGACAGATCATCGACATAGACCCCACTGCTATTGTCGTGACCACAACAATTCAACTAGAAGAACCAACAGATCCTAAAGAGAGGAGCACCTTTTTCATTTACATATATGGGTGAAGGGGACCCCGTTCCATTTTATTGTTGATAACGAAAGCTAGAAGAACCTCATCTCAATAGAGGTCGTCAAACAATTGGGATTGTTGACAACACCACACCCGTAACCATATAACATCAAGTGGAATTGTCGGGGATGAGATCTTCGTGTCAGCGAGCATTGTCAATTGTCATAAGAAATCCATCCCTTCAAGGATGAGGTATTATGTGATGTTTCCCCGCTGGACGTCTGTGATGTTTTCTTGGGCTAGCCATAGAAGTGCAAGAGCCATGTTGTTTATGAGTCTTGACCTCGTAGTTTCATTTCTACTCTAGGGGGTCATCTCTACAAAATACCATAGGTAGTTCCAACTATTGTCTCACCTAAACATTTCCGCAAGGTAGTATCTCCTACTACAAAAATCAACTTCTTCACCATCTGTTCAAAAGGTGAACAGAAGGACACTGCAACCACTACAACCTCAACCCAAGCACCTTCTATCCAATAAAATCAGGTTGACACAGTTGCAACAAAGTGAAAAGAGTCCTTCTACACACAATCATCTCATGTATCTTGTATGGTTGAAAAACATCATCCCCGCTAACAATATCTTTGTGACATCCTTCAATAAATTAAGCAACACAACTTCTCCAACAAGGCAAGAAACTCACCAAGGTTCAAGTTCAACAAACGCTTCCCCCTCTCCCCTAGGAACTCAATGCAATGGATAAAATTTCTTCTTAAGGAGGAAGGATTGATCCAGGTGGATATCGATGCCACCCACCTATTCCACTAGCTCGAAAAGAAGTCTTCCACCTTGGCAGTTTTGTTTCTAGTTTTTGGGTCTTGAACTTCTGGGGGCATTTTGAGGCCCTAAACAATGTTTTTAGGGCTCACCATAATCAAATTGTAGATAGAGTCAAAGTCTGACAGAAACATGTGTATTCCTCCGATAAACCTTTCCAACGAGCTATTGTGTATCCCAAATGGAGATTGTATTCCAAAGTTACACCCTCAGGAATTTGATACACCAAAATACCCAAAACGGGGTCCACAAAATTGTTGGCTTTTCATCTTCGGGGATTATGGTTTCAGATTTTATTTATGTAAAAATGCCTTGGAGCCTCATTGTGGCAATCATATTCTTGCGAATGCAAGTAGCTATCACATCTCTTCTCAGAGATAAGTTGCCACCATTCTAGCGAGTATTTCACTCTGTATTTTTATAGTCTTTGTACATTTTCGCTCATTAATAGAAATTGTGTATTATTGTATCTCTTTGTTTATGGTTGCATCTATGATATATTTTTGTTATATTATTGGATATCTGAGATATCTCTGTACATTTATTTATTATATCTCTACTCTCATTTCATGCTAAAAATAATACAGATCACTTTATTAACTTATATATGTTCTCTTTCAATATTTCTTGGTTGTATAATAGGAGTGAATGCATAATTTCCAATTTCCAAAGACATTTTGTTAGTACTTAGTGAAGAGACTTGAAAACACAATAAAAAAAAGATAATATGCATAGACTCCAATAGTATATACCCATGAAATTATTCCATTGGCAATAATATTACTTGGGGACATGGCCACCCTCGATAGGCAATTGGGTGTACTACTATGTTTTCTTCAACTAACATATTTTCTTGGCTCTTTAAAGAATGTTTATGTCTCTTTGTACGACTTCCTTTCTATTTTTTTTCTTCCAATGTATGAGATGTTATTGGTGTCACTAAACCCTACAATTTTGTATGTGTTAGTGAATTATATCACTCTCTAAGAAACTATGATAACAAATAATTAGATTATATTATATTAAATTATAATGAATCAATGCATGGAACCTATCCCTATGATTTAGATTAATTTATTATAGATCGTTCAACATGATACCTTTCCTTTTGGTTTAGATTAAGTCATTATAAATAAAAGCATAGAACCTCTCCCTATTGTTTAGATTGAATTGATTGTGTGTGAAGGACAAAAAAAACAATACTATCACTTATAGCACCTTCTTCATCACATGCAAAGTTTTTTTTGCTTCCACCATTGTGTGCTTTCTCTTTACTTGAAAGTTGAGGTATCTCGTTACACCACCCAATCCTCCGTCAAAACCATTAAATAACAAGAAATAGGAATACATAGCAGTTATGTCCATGCCTATGTTGGAAGGGAGCTAAGTAGAGAAACATATGTGTCCGCTAAAATTTGTATGAATAGTGATATAATGTTACGTTGAAAGTAGTTTGTTTGCAATATGGTTTATGTTTGTGAATAGTGGATGACACGATCCAAGTAGGAATTCCTTTGTAAATTAAAGCTAAACTATGACAGATATAGGTGGAAATTCATTTAGAAATATAATGAGTAGTACGTCATCACTGAATTTAAGAATGAAGAAGTTCAACGAAAGGTAGATCTAGTGGCAGAAGAATTTGAAAAGGTTTATTTGGAAAGAAAATTCTAATAATGTTTTTATCTCAAAGGTAGGGAGGGAATATTTAGTTCGATGAAATCAAAGGTTGAAGGCATGGGTGAGAGAATAATTATGTGTTTGAAGATATAGTTCAATTTGATTTTATGCTTCAAAAATTTAGTACTTGAAGAGAATAGATAGTACCAAGAGTGAATAAAAAATAAAACTAACTAAAAATGTTGGAAAGTAGTCCAAGAAGAAGCTCAAAAAGGTGGAAGGAAGGTGAAACTACAAGCAATTGAAGTAGAGATAATTTATGAGATGAAAGAGAAACACTACAAGGACAACACCTTCTAACAAAGAATTTTACGGAGGTTTTTATTGTGATAAAATTTGGAAAAAATTTCAAACAAACCTCCACTACAACCTCCTCTATTGACTGTGGAGGTTTTAATGAATGTTCCATATAACCAAAAAAAATTGCGCGGGTGAAGGTTGTAGAGGAGGGGTTTTCTTAGTTCTTTTATTGTTAAAACACATCGGTGCGCTATTGAAAAACACACTTAGGTGAATTAATATAATACAAGATCACTCATGTGTTTATAATTAGTATGCATTGGTTTTTCCTTTTTCGTTGTATGTAGAGCGTCGATGCTCTAATAATTTATACTCATCAGTTTTTCCTTGATTTTGTATGAAGCACTAATGTTTTTTAGTTTTTGTATGCCCAGGTGCATTTAATTTATAGTGCACACCTGTGTTTTTAATTTATCCTAAACGTCGGTGTGTTTAATATAGTGTGTGTCCCAATGCTTATATAATTAGTATGTATCGGTGTTTGTTTACCATGTGCACCAAAGGGTAGTGAAATTTCTAATAGTTAAGGTGAGATGTTGGCACCATTATTTTTACTAAGAACCAGAATGTATATTATACTAAAAGCACTAATGCGTACATTATATTTAGAGCCATGATGCGTATAATAAAATTAAATCACCGGTGCGTACATTATATTTAGTTCCCTGGTGCATATTTTAAACATGAGCACCACAAAATTTCGAAATGATAAACATTATTGTACATTAATTCCTTTACAAAACAATGTTTTTTCTCTATAGTTCGTACTGATGCTTTATTATAATTAATGTGCACATCGGTGTATGATTCCTCATAATGCACAACTTTCTATATTATGGTAGGCTCCATATAGTGAGTTCATAAGACTATAATACACTTATATGTATATATTTTAATTAATTGTTTTATACAAATTTTCAATTAATCATTTCAAAATCAAATATTTTTCATAGTAATATTTTTTTTATGTTTTTTTTATTGCATTTTGATATAATGATTTCATTAATGCATTATACAACGAATTACACTTTTTTTATTTGTAACAATTTAAAGCATCCATTTATTAATTATTCAACAACGCAACATTTTACAACATTCGACATTGCAATAAAATTTAAGAAACCCATTTTATTATATATGAATAAGAGACTCATTGTCCTAAAAAAAGGACAACTTAAAGGTCCACAATAACGAAATTGCAACCTTGGTAACATGTCTTCATGCAATTGGGACAATATGTCGAGTACAACAAATAATTTTCTAAGACAAATATTCTAAAATACATAACTTGTAGTCACATTTGTGCTCACCATATTGCCACTTTTTTATCCATCAACTTTGTGCACTCACCCATATATATTAATTGAAAAATAATATCAAAAAAATAAATTTAATTTTTTTTTATTATGTAAATATTTTTTTATGATTAAAAAATAACCTTCACATTGGTGATCATAAGAAATTAAAGACATTTCAATAATAAGAGGGAACTCCTACACATCATAGACACAAGAGTGTTCTTAAGGCTCTACTTCCACTACATATAATCGAAACTTCTAAATTCACTAAGTGCTTACTTATGTATGCATATAAGGATGGTATAACACACTTTCTAAATTTATCATTATTCCCTTTGGTAGGCATATGGGGTAATAACTTTTTATCTCAACATATAGTTTGATCTTGAATCGACGAGTGATATCTCAAGTAACTATTGATTTGGTTCATGTGAGGTACTATTAGGAAACATATTTTTAATGAAGGATTTTGTGCAGGTATTATTCAAATCTCAACATTTGTAGATGTGATTTAATGGAGGTTTTGGAAGGGGGTGTATAAAGAAAAATGTGTGTATCACACCTAAAAAAAAATTTGTCCATGACATATCTCATCATTCCAAACTTTTATTTTTCATTGGATATCATAGAGGATGAAGTTTTCTTCCCTTGTGATATATCACATCTCCTCAAACTTTCTATATATGTGACACAACACATCGCACCAATGTTTTTTTTCATGCAATACATAAATGACAGAACATTTTTTTTAAGTGGGTACATAAATACAAGTGTGCATATCTCACCTAAAATGATGTTGGTAGTGACTTGTCGCATCGATCCAAATGTTGTTTTTTCATGACATATCGTAGATTATAATTTTTTCTTCCCTTGCGATATAATGTATACCGCAAAATTTCTATCTATACAACACAACGAAGTGCACCAAAGTTTTTTTTCATGAAATACATAAAGGAAAAAACATTTTTCAAAGAGATCACATAAAAACAATGGTGTGTATCACCCTAAAAAAAAAATTGGCCATGGCATATCACATTTATCCAAACTTTCAATTCTTGCAAAAAATTGCATCACTTCAAACTTTATTTCCATGTGACATATCACACTTTCTCAAACTTTCCTTCATCACGACAAAGGGAAATTTTTTAAAAGAACTCATTTGCATCCTCCCTACCATCTCATCCTACGAGTCATTGCATGGACCAAAACTTTCCATTCATATTGATCCAAACTTTTCTATGTCATGTCATATCATAGATTATAAAATTTTCTTCCCTTGTAACATATCACATCTCCTCAAACTTTCTATCTCTATGACACATCACATTGCACCAAAGTTTTGGTTTGTGATATACATAAAGGTGAGAACATTTTTTAAAGGGGGTGCACAAAGACAAGTGTCTATATCGCACCTAAAATGATTTGGGCCTCAACATATTACATCACTTCAAACTTTCATTTCTCGTGAGATATCACATTGCACCAATGTTTCTTTCCATGTGACACATTGCACTTTCTCGAACTTCTGTTCATCATGACAAAGGGATGAAGTACCATGACAAATAAAATTTTATAGCGATATTGAATAGAAATTTATAATGATTATGTTAATACTAAATATGTTTTTAGCACATCATCTTAAGCATGTAGCATGCTTATCTTTTCTTTAAGAGTTGGTGGTGTGATGGTCATATAATCAAGTAATCATGTTAAATATAATTATTGATTTCAATATTGATAACAATTTTATTTGAAGATATATTGTTTATTTATGTATGAATGATATATACTTATTTAATGATATGTTGAAATAAATTTTATGATTAATTTTTTAAATATTTTTTATTGAAAAAATAATAAAAATAAAATATTAATCTAACATTAAATAACCGTGACATCAAGTATATTAAGAAATTAAATACATTTCAATAATAAAAGAGAATTGTTATAAAGAATGGACACAAGAGTGTCCTTGAGGCTCTAGTTCCATTACATTTCTTCGAATCTTCTACACTCATTAAATGGTTTCTTATGTATGCATATAAAGATAGTATAACGCACTTTCTAAAATGTCCTTTATTTCCTCTCATGGGCATCTCGGGTAGTTATTTTTTATCTCAACATATAGTTTGATCTTGAAGCAATGAGTGAGTGAGATATCAAGTAACTATTGTTTTCGTTTATGTGAGGTAATATTAGAAACATTCTTTTAATGAAGGATTTTGCATAGTTATTATTCAAAGTTCAATATTTGAAGAGATGTTTTAACGAAGGGTTTGGAAGGTGGTGCATAAATACAATTGTTCTTATCGCACTTAAAACTATTTTGATCATGATATATTGCATCTCTCCAAACTTTTATTCACCATAACATATCGTTGAGAATGACGTTTCTTCTCTTCTGATATATCACATCTTCTCAAACATTCTCTATGCAAGAAAGCACACCACACCAAATTTTTTATTTTGTGCGATACATAAAGTTCCTAATGTTATTTAAAGGGGGCACATAAAAACAAGTGTGTATCACACCTAAAATTCTTCTATCCACAACATGTCACATTGATCCAATTTTTTTTTTATTGCAACATATCGTAGATTATAAAGTTTTATTCCCTTGCGATATACCACATCTCTTATAAATTTCTATCTCTACGACACATGGCATCACACCAAAGTTTTTTTTGTGTGATATATAAAGGATTTTTTTTTCTAAAGGAGGTGCATAAAAGAAAGTGTGCATATTGCACCTAAAATTATTTTGGTTGCAACTGTTGGGATTTGGTGACAACGAATTCTTCTAATGATGGATTTGGATCCTATTATTCTGTGTTGGTTGCAACTAAATAGACCAAGTTAGAATATGGATAGAGATTGCATTTAATAATCAGTTTCTTGTGTGAATGTATAAATTCATGTAAGCTCGTAGAGGAAAAATGACTGAGTGTGAGAGACAGAGTGAGAACTTGCCAATCTGATGTAATCTCCATGATCTGAATAATAAGACAATTGATGCCTATGCTTGGTGGAGGTAGCCCAGCGTTTGGGTGAACCACATGAAATCCCTGCGTTTCTTATCTATATGATTGTTAGTTATCATATGTGAATTGTGTTTTCCGCATTTTCAATTATAACAAGTGGTATCAGAGTTGGTTAGAGGAGAGGGTGTCAAATTTCACAATAGCAGCAACATCTGTGTGAGGTGCGTCGATTTCTACATCGTCGTAGATCCCTCCTCTCGAAGGGTACGACGTCTTATTACTCGGACTTTCGTTCGTGCAAAATTACTGAAATCGCTGCAGTGCAGTTGTGTGGTACAGTGCAAAGACTCCTCTTCAATTAATTAAGATTGTCGCACTTTAAGAGTATTGGGAGGTGCAGAGATCTTTGAGATCGTCGCACTCCAGTGGTAGCGTGAGGTGCGATGACTCCATTAAATAAAAAAAGACACACCGATCTCCTTTTTTAAAACAATCGTATGATTTTTCCTTCCCGAAAAATTTAAGGTATGGTTTTTTATGGTAGTGGAAAGGGATTAAAGTTTTTCTTTTATTTGGAATTTAATATAATATTGGAAGGAGTACCTTTATGTGAGTTGGATCAGGGGAATGTTTTGTTGATGTCAAAGAAAAGGTTAAAAGGTTAAAGAGTGGATATAAAAGGTATATAAGTTTTTATTATTTTAAACCTTTTGGGGTTATTACTTAATCTTATTTATTACTCCTTCACATTTTAAAAGAATTTTTATAAGAAGTGGGTATTGGGAGATTTTCTATTCTAATGGCTAAGATGCAGAGTTCGAAGTTTGAAGTTTGAAGTTGAAAAGTTCAGTGGTAAAAACAACTTTGAGCTCTGGAATCTTAAGATGCAGGATTTACTAGTGCAACAAGGGTTGCAAAAAGCATTGGCAGGCAAGTCAAAGAAACCAACAACCATAACGAAATGGGAATGGGAAGATCTGGATGAAAAAGATCTTAGTACCATTCATTTATGTCTAGCGGATGAGGTTATGTTTAATATCGTAGGAGAGGATACAACATCGAGCTTATGGAGAAAGTTGGAAAGTCTATATATGACAAAGTCCTTGACAAGCAGAATCTACTTGAAGAGACAGTAGTACAATTTGCAGATGAAATAAGGTACAAAAGTTTCTGACCATTTAAATACCTTTAATACCCTTATAGTTCAATTGACTAGTATGGAAGTTAAATTTGAAGATGAAGATAAGGTTATTACACTATTGTGTTCATTGCCTGAGTCTTGGGATAATCTAGTCACCTCTATTAGTTTTATCTCCTCAGAAGTTTTAGATTATGACTCTGTTGTGGGAGTTTTGTTGGTTGAGGATATGAGGAGAAAATCTAGTAAAGAAACCCCAACTTCAGAGGCGATGCTGATCAAAGGTCGAAATAAAGAGTAGAATGAGAGAATTTTTTCTTGATCTAAGTCAAGACACATAAAGGGTAAAGCAAAATGTTGGTACTATGGAAAAACAAGACATCTCAAGAAAGATTGTTGGAAGAGAAAGGAATATGAGGAAAACTCTACGAAGGAAGCAAATTTGGTTGTAAAGGATTCAGGTATGACTGATCAAGTTTTATCCGTTTCTAGTAATTTACAATATCAAGAAGAATGGCAGTTAGATTTAGGTGTGTCTCACCACATGTGCTCACATAGAAATTGGTTCATTTCTTACCAATCTGTTGATGAGGGCGTAGTGTTTATGGGTAATGGTATTCCCTGTAAAACTTTTGGGGTTGGCGGTATTATAATCAGGATGTTCGATGGTATTGTTAGGGAATTAAAGAATGTTAGATATGTACCTGAGATTAAATCAAATTTTATTTCATTGGGAGTGTTGGATTCTTGTGGATATAAGTATACAGGTCAAGGTGGAGCACTCAGATTGTCGAAAGCCAGTTTAGTAGTGATGAAGGCAACAAAGGTTGATAACCTTTATAAGTTGGAAGGTAGTACTGAAGTAGCATCTAAAGTGACAGATGTATCTTCTTGTTTATGGAAGAAGCATCAAGTTCATAAGAGAAAAAAAGAATTGCAGGTACTAGTAAGCAGTAAATCATTTCCAAACTTAAAATATTTGTTTATGAATTCTTACTTGTTTTATATCTCTGCAAGTTATGATGGTGGCATAAAGGGTGGGGGATCCTACTTCTCACAAGGTCATCATTGACATATATATAGTATGTATGGAACAACCAAAAGGGTTGATTCAATATCGCAACGGTAAATTTGTTTGTATGCTAGACAATTCATTGTATGGCCTATTGGTACCTAAGCAAATATACAATAGGTTTGAATCCTTCATAGTGAGTCATAATTTTTCAAAGGGTAGAAATGTATATATAGTTTATAGTACATTCACAGTCTTGATGCTATTTGCTAATGATATTCTCGATGCAAGCCGAAGCATGGATAAAATCAGTAAGAAAATGACTCAGGTGGATAAGACAATTCAGATGAGGGATCGATGAGAAACAAAACAAATTATGGGCATGAAAGTATACAGAGATGGTAAGGGTAAGTTGTGGTTTTAGTTCATCATGAACACTATAAAACAAATTTTTATCCCTCTTGCTTTCCATTATAATTTTTCTTCAAGCATAGGACCTGTCTATAAAGAAGAAAAAGTTATATCTCCTATAAGCTCAGTAGGAGGTCTGTTGTATGTGATGAAATGGTTAAGACCAGATGTTTCACATTCTAATGATGTTGTTAGATGCGTGATAGATTCAGGTGTTGCAGTGAAATGGGTGCTTCAGTGTTTGAGAAGAACAAATGTCACCTATAATGGTTACACTGATATGGTCTGTGATAATTGTAATGTATATTTTACAGGTGTTTTGGATGGAAGGAGATCTATCACTAAATATGTCTCAAAACACAATTGTGGAAGACATGGTGGAGATGGAGTGACCCCTCAGGAAATCCAAACTCGTTCAAGTCACAGACGAGATATCATGAAACTAGTTTTATTATAGAATTTGTAGTGGTGCTTGTCTTCTCTTGGCTTGCACAAAAGGTGATGAACAAAAGGAAAGAGAAAGGTATCAGGTCAATTGTTGTCAAGGTGGAGATTGTTGGGATTTTGTGACAACAAATTCCTCTAATGATGGATTTGGATCCTATTATTATGCGTTGGTTGCAAATAAATAGACCAAGTTGGAATATGGATAGGGATTGCATTTAATAATGAGTTTCTTGGGTGAATGTATAAATTCATGTAAGCATGTAGAGGAAAAATGATTGATTGTGAGAGATAGAGTGAGAACTTTCCAATCTGATGTAATCTCCATGATCTGAATAATAAGACAATCAATGCCTATGCTTGGTTGACGTAGCCCAATGTTTGGGTGAACCACGTGAAATACATGTGTTTCTTATGTGTATGATTGTTAGTTATCATATGTGAATTATGTTTTCTGCATTTGCAATTATAACAACAACATATAGCAATTCTCCAAACTTTCCTTTCTTGGAAAATTTCTAAAATAATTCATTTGCATCCCCTTGCCATTATATTGTGCGACTCATCACATATATCAAAATTTTCCACTTGTGCAACATATTCTAGAGGATAAATTTGTATTCCCTTGTGGTATATTTCACAATTTTTCTTTTCATGTGACGCATTGCATCTCCTCAAACTTTCGATCTCTGTGACACATTGCATTACACCAAAGTTTTATTCAGTGCAATACATAAAGGCCAAAATGTGGCAGCCTTTTCCTTGTTTAGGAAGGAAGATGCACTGCTGGTAGTGAGAGGAAAAATGACCAAAATTGCACATGGACAGTCAAAATGTCGCCAATGGTTGTTTAATAGATATGATGACCATGAGACGACTATAAAGGTGCTAGAGGACATCTCCTTCTATAGGATGATTACATAAGGTCCATTGCCTCAACTATGTCATGGTGCCAAGGTGTTGGGTATGTGTTATATTCTTTGCACGAGTAGCAGTGTTTGAGCGCTTGCGCCGGGTGCGCAGGGGGGTTAGAGGGGGGGCTGCTAGGCCCCCCCTTGGTGGGTGTAGGGGGGCGGAGCCACCCGCACGGGGGTTCGGGGGCAGCACCCCCGAAATTTTTTTTTCGGGCCGACATATTTCCGCCGAGCCGACATATTTCCGGGACAACATATTACCGGGACGACATCTTTCTGGGACCACATGATATTAGGTGGTTTTTCAGCACATGGTTTTTTGCAAATGGTTTTCTATTTCCGGTTAAGGAATTAGGGTTTTGGACTAATCCAGGTCATTGGGTTAGGGTTTTGGATGCCGCTGGCTCCTATATGTATATTGTATTGTAAACAATGTAAAACAATGTATGAATATAATATATGTTGGTTTTTCCCGGTTTGGGTTTCCAGGTGAAAAATATCTGTGTAATGTTTGTATTTGCCATTGTATCTTTTCTTTTCTTTTCTGAATATCAGTTTGCAGTAGATATTGTACAAGGTTAGAATTTACACAAGGAATAGATGGCAGGTGTTTGGACTATCCAACTTAAGTTGAGTTCCATGCCAATTCCAAAGAATGGGTAATGAAATATTATTAGATGTTTTTTTAACAAAATCAATGGAGATGGAAACACCTACACGTTATATTTGGACATAGATTACATAAGGGAAATTCCTTACGGTGTAACAATATAACAATATGAAGGAAAACTCATCCATGAACAGGTCACATCAAGACATAGATTACATAAGGGAAATGCCTTACATTGAAACAATATGATAATATGAAGCAAAATAATCCATGAACTTATCGCAACATAAACTACAAGACTGCAATATGAGATTCTCATAAGCACAAAGTTAGCCTATAGATTCTAAACCTCATCACCACCATATAAAATGAAAATTACAGTCCATATACAACGAAGAGACTCGGACTCAAATGTTCATAGCAATTGATATATATTTCTTCTGCAATACTCTGAACGAAAATTGGCTAGTCATCATACACCTCTTTCCAAATAGCCTTGATACGACTCATCTTCAAGTAGTTGCGCCATATGGTTCTACAAATTCTTCTGAAAATCCAAATATGATTTCACAGAACAGAGTTCCTTAATAGTGCACTCCATCATCAATGAGAGACAACCATGTCATTAGTTTATTATAGTTTAGTTCAAATATTGTTTCATAAATCGAAATAAAATTATAAAATGTAGTCTGTGCTTCTTTTAAATATTTTTTTAAACTTCATAAATCGAAATAAAATTATAAAATGTAGTCTGTGCTTCTTTATATATTTTTTTAAACATATTTATTGTAACATAGTCTATATATAGGAGATATATATATATATATATATATATGGTATAGGAAACAATTAAAATAGTATAAATACTATAATTTTTTTTAAGTTTATATTGTACTGGAGTAGTATTTACCATTTTAAAGAGAGTTGCAATGACTTTGTAATAAGATAAAACTAGTCACATGGTTTTAAGTATGGTTTTATTATTACAGTGACTTACATTATTTGAGAGCATTGGTTTTAATATTATTTTAATTTATGAATTTATATTGATCAATAGTTTGAGTGGGTTTAATGGTTAGGATAATGGTTAAAGACATGTCTTTTCTAAGAGTTCATAAGTTCAAATCCAGAGGATAGGGTATGTATACCTTGAATAGAATTTAAGAAATAAATCAATGCATCAGAAAAATAGAATAGAATACTTTGAAACAAATAACAATGTTCCATTCTCCATGGGAAGCTATCACTCTGGACATTTTATTAGTAGTATTTAGTGAGGAGGCTTGAAAATAAAATGAAGAGTATTTAGTGAGGAGACTTGAAAATAAAATCAAGAAAGGATAATATGCATAATATGTATAATTTTCAGTGATAGATATCCATGAAATTATTCCATTGCCAATAAGATTACTTGGGATTCTTGGCCACCCTCAATAGGAAATTGGGTGTATTGTTATGTCTTCTTCAACTCACATATTTTCTTGGATCTTCGAAGAATGTTCATGTCTTTGTATGAATTCCTTTCTATTTTGTTTCTTCCAATGCATGAGATGTTATTGGTGTCGCTAAGCCTTGCAATTTTGTATGTGTTAGTGAATTATATCACTCTCTAAGAAACTAATATACGAATACTGTAGCTATATTATTATGAATCAAAGCATGGAACCTATCCCTTTGATCTAGATTAAACTATTATAGATTGTTTAGCATGAGACCTCTCCTTGTGCTTTAGATTAAGTCATTATAAATAAAAGCATAGAAACTCTCCATATGGTTTAGATTGCATTGATTGTGTGTGAAGGACCAACAAAAAAAATATCACTTATAACACCTTCTTCTTTACATGTAGAGTTTTGTTTCTTCCACCATTGTGTGATTTCTCTTGAATTGAAATCCAAGGTCTCTCATTACACCACCCAATCATCTATCAAATCCATTAAATAACAAGAAAGAAGGCTACATAGAAACAAAGTCCTTGCCTATGTCAGAAGGGCATTAAGTAGAGAAACAAATGTATCCATTAAATGTTGTACGAACAATGATACAATGTGTTGGGACAAGAATTTTTGGGACCAGTTTTTGGAACTATGCAATGCCAAAAAAATAAACACAAGCACGATTTTTCAGTATCAACGCGCGCAAAGGAAGGAAGAAAATTGTAATTCGAGTGAGTGCACGAAGTTGGTGGATGAAAAAGTCGAAATGAGGTGAGTTGGAATGTGCACTCCCAGGAACGTGTGCACATTTCTAAGAACTGCACATTCTGATGTGACAAAGTCTTAAAACCCATAACCTCCACTAAAACGCCATGTGACAGTTCAAAACCCAACTCCACTCAAATCCATGTAGGCACATTCCCAAGAAGGTATGTGTTCTGTAAACATGGTACAAGAACGTGCATCTCCAAAATAATCGAATAAAATAACACATCAGCATTCCTAAAGTGTATGTGTATTTTTATACATATATATATTTGTATCCCTCCTCTCTTCTATATCCCTCTTCCCTTCTCTACCTCCATCTATCTTCCTCTCTCTCTCCAACTGCCACCCTCATTATTATCTACCCCCCTCTCTCTCCCCTCTCCTCCTGCCCCTCTTCCCCACCTTGTCTCCTTCTACCCCTCTCTCTCTACCCCTATCATTCTCTCTCTCTCTCTCTCTCTCTCTCTCTCTCTCTCTCTCTATATATATATATATATATATATTCTCTCCCCACCCTCTCTTAGTTTCCCAATTATCACTCACTTTCTATCTCCTTATCCCCCTCTTTCTCCCCCTCTACCCTTTTGTTCCCTCTCTCCCACCTATTCCCACATCTCTCCCATTACCTCTCTCTCTCTCTCCTTTTGCCTCCTTTCTCTCTCTCTCTCCCTTCCCACCTCGCCATCCAATGACACACTCTCTCCCTCCCTTTTTCCTTCCTTCACTCCATATTTCTCTCTCTCTCACACACACACACACTCTCCTCCTTCCCATTTCTTTCCCCTCTATGTTTTTACCTCTCTCCTTGTTCTTCTTTAACTCCTCAGATCCCTCTCTCAACTTTCATCATTTCATCTTCTTTCCTTTTCTCCTTGTTTCTCTCATATATTCTCATTTTCCCCACTCTCTCTCTTTCTATTTACCTCTTCCCACCTTCCCTCTCTCTGTTCTATCTCTATCCCTCTCTCTCTCCATCCTCAGCAGACTCATCACTTCTCTTCCCCTTCTCATCTTTTCCTCTCTTCTGTCCTCTTTCCTCCCTCTCTCTCTCAGATTTACTCCCATCTCACTCTCACTCTCTCTCTCTTGATCTCTACCTCTTTCTCTCCTCTCTCACTCAATATCTCTCTCCCCACTACCCCCCTCTCTCCCCACCCCTCTCTCACCCCTCATCCCTCCTCTCATTTGTCCCTCTATACCTATTCACTACTCTCCTTCTTCCTTCCATATCTCCCTTCTATCTATCTCCTCCTCCTCCTTCCCTCATCTATCTCTCTCCTCTCTCTCTATCACTCTCCCTCTTTCTCTCATCCCTCTATACTCCCCACTGTCTCTCTCACACACACACACACACATTCTTTTCCCCACTCTTCTTCTCCCCGATTCCATATCTTCACTCCCCCACCCTTCTATATTTCTCTCTCACACACCTCCCTCCTCTCTCTTCATCCACCTTCTCAGACCTCCCTATCATCCTATATCACTCCCTCCCCTCAGACCAATCCCTCCCAAGAGAGGGGAGGATAGAGCAACAAGAGAGAGTTGGGGGGGGGAGGGACAGCGGAGAGAGGGAGAGAGAGAGAGGGGAGGAAGGGGAGGTGAACATGGGAGAAAGGGAGAGGGGAGAGAGAGAGAGGGGGGAGAGAAGGGGAGGGGGTGAGAGAGAGAGAGAGAGAGATATGGGTCTGAGGAGGGAGAGAGAGAGCAGATAGAGAGATAGAGGTAAAAAAGAGATAAGGGAAGTCAGAGAGAGGGATAGAGGTAGAGAGTGAGAGGAGAGAGATAGTGAGGGAGCATAGAGAGAGAGAGAGAGAGAGTTAGTAGATAGGAGAGGGAAATAATGCTAGAGGGCAGAGAGAGTGCAACAGAGAAGGGAAGTTGAGAGAGGGGGATAGAGGCAGAGTGTGAGAGAGAGATTACAGAAAATGGGTCATGGAGAAAGAGAGAGAGACAGAGAGGAGGAACATTTGACATATAGGGAGAGCAAAAGATAGGGAGAGGAAAAGAATGTTAGAGAGAGAGGGGGAAGAGAGCACCAAAGAGAGATAGTGGAGAAGCCGAAAAGAGAGAGGGAGAAGGAGAGAAACTCATGAGGGAGGAGAGCAAAAGGGAGGAGAGGAGGGAGAAGGATAAAAGGGGAGAGAGGAGCCAGAGGAATTAAAGAGAGAGAGAGAGAGAGTGGTGGGGAGAGAGAGAAGGGTAGAGAGGGAGGTAAGAAGAGAGAGGGGGATCAGGAGTGAGAGTGAATGGAAGAGTGGGATTGATTTGTGTGTGTGTGTGAGAGAGAGAGGGGGAGAGGGAAGAGAGAGATGGCTCCAGAGAGAGAGAGAGAGAGAGAGAGAGAGAGAGAGAGAGAGAGAAGGGAAAGAAAGGACAAAAGGAGGGAGAGAGAGAGTACATGGGGGCAGGAGAGGCGTGGGGAGTGGGGAGAGATAGATGAAAATATGGAGAGAGGTAGAGAGGGGAGGAGGGGTCATAGAGTGAGTGATTTAGTGAGAGAGAGAGAAAGGATAGAAAGTGAGAGAGAGAGAGAGAGAGAGGTCAGCTGGTAAAAGAGGGCAAGATAAAGGGAGGCAAGGGAGAGAGGGGTAGAGTGAGAGAGTGGGGGAAAGAGAGAGAGTGAGAGTGAGTAAGAGACATTTTTGGATGGAGTGAGATATGGGGAGAAAGAAATAGATAAGGAAGGGGAGATAGGGGTAGATACAAAGGAGAGAGAGAGAGAGGGGGGTGGAGGAGATAGAAGGAGAGATAAGAGAGAGAAGGGAGAGTAGGGAGGATAGAGATGGGGGAAGTCTGAAAGAGAGATAGAGAGGGGGAGAGAGAGAGAGACAGGGGGAAACAATGAGGGATAAATGGGGGTAGAGGTACACAAGAAGAGAGAGGAAGAGTGGAAGAGAGAGTGATAAAGGGATACGGAGAATGAGGTCGAAGAAAAAGAGAGGAATATAGATGGAGGGAGGGAGAGGGGGGAAAAGGCGGGGGAGAGGGAGAGAGAGAAAGATGATTTATTCACATTAATAGGAACACACACATGTTCATTTTGCTAATAACGCATATGTGTTTTAGGAACACATGTGCAACTTAGGAATGCACATGCTTTAGGAATGTGTGTGCATTCCTAAAGCGCACACACGTTATTTGAATTTCAATTTTTTTTTAGGCGGGAGTGACAGATCTAGAATACGTGTTTGTTGAGTTGGTTTCTTTGGATTTAGGTTTGGGATGACAAGCCTAGTGTTATGGTCTGCAAATACACAAAACCCTCCATTTTTATGAATTCCTCTCCATATCTTCATTTTTTACATTATTTTCTATAGGATACACAATTTAGTTATTGACGAAAATATAAACACAAATAGAGTTGGCAGTGAAGATTCCAAATATGCAATTTTTTTAAAATTAATAAGTTTTACTATTTTTAATCTATTTTTTTCTTGACATATATCAAAATCCTAGAATTCATACCTCTCTTATTTATGCTATAACATTTTTTCAGATCAACCATTTCTCTAATGAGTTATATGCGGCACTAGATGAAACTGATATCTACAATATAAAAATAAATAAAATTATTTTGATCATGTTAAGACCCTCTTATCCTGCACGAACAAAAGACGTTGTAATTTCAAGGATATGTTTACTTTGATAATTTTAAAGAAATATAAAATTAATATTACAAATTTCGATAAAATACACGGAAAAATAAAAACGGATTCTCTACAAGTATACAATTTTTTGGAACAAAATTTCATTGTTAAGGTACTCAACACCTGCACAAACAAAAACATATACATTATATTTTGTTGGAAAAATAAGATAACACTGTTAGAAAAAATCAAATTTGACATAGTTACTCACAATTTCTATGAATAAAAGTTGTATATTCAGAAAGATAATTCAATTTTCTACGTTTCATATTCTTACACCATATTCAAATTAATTGTAAAATTACCTTTAATAATCCCTCAAAGTTAATGGATTGTTGTTTTTCCAAGTTTTCATTGCCACTAACGCATCATGAGAGACCATCATTAGCTTGCACTCATCCAATCATTAAGAATTTTTGTGTCCATTGATATAGGTTAAGCCCTAATGTAATTGTGTAAATATGTAAGGGTTTTTGGGTAGATTCAAGAAATTAGTAGCAAAAGTGTGATAGAGGAGAGTATTTGTGTGGGCCAAGTGCGCACTGTATGCACAAATGTAAGAGTGAAGAGGGATAGATAGAAGGATAGGAGAATAGAAAGGGCATAATGTATGAGTGTGGTGTGCATATTTTGTAAGATATTATTATGAATATATAAGAAGTCAGTTGTTGTGGATGTAGCCCATCTTGGGTGAGCCACATTAAATCATGGTGTATCTGTGTTATATTGTGTTTTGATGTGTTTATTATTTTGTTTATTGTGCACACATAAAGTATGTTTGGTTAACATGAATATGTTATTTGTTTCGATGTTTTTGTGCATATAAAGTAATATATGTTAAGTATGATGGTTATGGAAACTTCATAACATCCCTTCATAGATATGTCGAGTGAGACTTCACCTCAGTGAGACTTCTCTAATTTCCCTAGTAGCTAGGCACCTTTACAGGCATAGGGGGGTGGTCTGAGTGTATGAAGAACAAGGATGTAGGAAAGAAAGAATAAGGTATCAATGGAATAAGAATGTCGAGAGAAGAAGAATGTGTGACAAAATAAGAGATTGGAGTATTGTGTATTTGAGAGAGAATTTGGTACAATAGGAACAGGATTTTGGATGAGAGAGAAGAGAATCACAGTGAGGTTGAGGAAAGAGTTGTTGGTGTAGTAATGTAGATCGAAGAAATATTGTGCACAAAGGAAAAGGAAAAATATTTTCAACTCAATCCAACAGAAAGAGATCCATCACATCCCAGTAGCCCAACTTAGACCTTACTCTGTGTCAAAACCATGACCCCATGTGCGTCTTTGAGATCTGAAACTTTGTCATGAACAATAGTAGTTAGTAAGGGAAGAAAGGATAACAACAAAGGTATTGAGAGTATTGGAAGTAGTGCAGAAACCAAAAACAGATGGTGATACCGACGAAGAATAATACACAGTACACCATGGTGGGGGTAGACCCCACTTTGAGAATGCTTTTCTTTCATGGAGTAGGGACAGAATATCAAGAACAACACTTCTTTTTCTGGGAATAAATATGGATGCAACAGAATATTACTTTGTATTTAGAAGTTAAAGAGATCGCCATGAAACTAGTAGTGTCCCTTGTAGGAGATAATGATTTAGGGATGGATCGGGTTTAGTCGTAGTTCACATCATTGAAAATTCAGTTGCAGGATCTTGCTAAAGGGAAATAAAAGCACAAAGAAGTCTGGTGTACCACATGCAGAAAGAAAGGTCATCATAAGAATGAGTGTCCAACTTTTAAATAATATTTTTCTATAGGACCCATGAATCCCTTGGAACCAGGAGGAGGAGTATATTGTGAATTATACAGAACAATGGGTTATCACCCGAATACCTTTCCTTTGATGCAGAAGTATCAGAGCACTTCCAAGAACTTATTTTTTTATTTTTGTAATTCAGTAGGAGATGACGAAAAGGAATGTCACACACTTGATATAATGAGATAACTCACCATGGATGCATACAGAGTTCAAGGGGAAGAAGGATCGGAAGGAGGGGTACCACAATATAATACTCCAAGAAGATAAAATCAAAGAGGAAGAGGAGTATTCATAGGTCATGGAAGAGGAGGATTAGACAGAGGAAGATGACTGATTATATGTTCTAATTGTAACCGACCTGGGAATTTGGCATGATATTTTCAAAATCCTTGTACAATATGCACATAGTGTAGATAGATGGATCATGTGACGAAATATTGTCTGCAGTTGATTATGAAGTGGCAGGAAAAGACGAACCAGAAAATTCAAATGATAGTAGAAGAAGAGCATGAAAATTGACCAAGATTAGTCACAGTTACACATGGAGGAGCGAGAATAGAAGTTGATACGACATAACAAGGAACAAGGACTAATGATTGGGTCATGAAAGAAGGAGAACCTCCTCCAATGTTTGACCCACAAATAGAGAGAGAGAGAGACATACAAACAAGCAAGAAAGGAACTATTGGAAACACAATGGGTAGCATCGACTTTGCAACCCATGTATGATAGGCCACCTGTGTATGGCATGCCTCTAGTATATGACCACTCGATTATAAGAGAATAAGATTGTGATGATCGACCAATAGTAGTCATAGTTACATGCGGAGGAGTGAGAACAGGAGCTGATGCGACAGATCAATGAACAAGGACTGACTAGTGGGTAAGGAAAGTAACAGAACGTCCTCTCATGTTTGACCCGCAAAGAGGGAGAGAGAGACACACACAAGAAAACAAGGAAGGAATTGTTGGAAACAGAATGCATAGAATTTAATTTACAACCTGTGTATGACAGACCACCTTTGTATGACATGCCTCCATTCTATGACAACTCGATGATAGAAAGGAAAATAAGGAAGGTAGGTACTCTGAAAATTTTCTTAAAGAGTTGTTTAGAACTAATGAAGGATGAAACTGCATTGAACTCAATGTGTGGGTTGATCGATGAGTGCATGCAAGATAAATAAGCACCTTGCACACAACAAGAAGTTAACTAGGTACATCGGCACAAGAAAAGGACGAATAGGGAATTTTCATTTGATGTACAAGTAGGACATTATGATATGGATAATATCATCTTGGATCTAGGATCTAATGTGAACTTCATTCCAAATAATACATGGGAAATTATAGGAAAACCTAAGTTGATCTCATCACCTATTTAGTTAAGGATATCAAATCAAAATAAGATTGTTCCAACTAGAAGACTGATAGGGGTGAATGTTAACATTGATGGTGTGTAAAACACAATAGATTTTTAAGTAATCAAGATAGTGGATGGTAGGAAACCTTTTCTCTCTTTTCTTGCACTCAATTGAGATTTTGATAACTAGACCATTAGTGATATGAAAAGGAGACAAACGATTTTTGAAGTAGAATACTTGAGAGTTACTCCACCATTTCATCCCATAGAAGGAAGGTGATATGTGGAACCAATAAGGGGAAAATAATGGAATAAACTTTACATTATGACCATGTGGATGGATGACTATATTAACCCTACTGTTGAAGGTGTATTGAGTTGTAAAAGTATCAGTTGTTGGGCATCGGATTCAGAAGAATCCATGGAACATTGGCAATAGATATTACATGAAGTATCTACGAGGAGATTTCCTCTTATTACCCGCACATTGCGTTGTATTGGAGTTGAGGTATGGGTGAGTGAAAGCTAATGATGGTCTCTCATGATGCATTAGTGGCAATGCAAACCTGGAAAATAATCAATCTATTAACTTGGAGGGATTATTCAAGGTTCTTTTACAATAAATTTGAATATGGTGTAAGTAGATTCAAAACGTAGAAAATTGAATTATATTTCTAAATATTCAACTTTTATTCATAGGAATTTTGAATAAATAGGTAAATTTTTATTTTTCTAAAAGTGGTATCTTATTTTTCCAATAAAAAAGTGGTATCTTATTTTTCCAATAAAATAGAAGGTATATGTTTTCGTTCATGTAGATGTTGAGTTTCTTAACGATGTAATTTCATTCCAAAAACTTGTATAATTGTAGAGAACCCATTTTTTGTGTGTTGTGTATTTTTGGAAAATTTTAATATTATTTTAAAATGATCAAAGTCAACATATGCCTGAAATTACCATGTTTTTTGTTTGTGCACGCTAAAAGGGTCTTAAAATGATGATTTTTTTTTTTAGATCATAGGTAACAGTCTTATCGTGTATCACATATAACTCATTTAAGTAATGGTTAAGCTGAGAAAAAATTATAGAATAAATAAGAGAGGTATGTATTCTAGGTTTTTCATACATGTGAAGACAAAAATAGATTAAAAATAGTAAACAATAATAATTTTAAAAAAAGGTATATATTTGAAATATACATATCCGACTCGATCTATGTCTATAATTTTATCAAGAACTTAATTGTGTAACCTACAGAAAAATAATGTCAAAGATGGAGATATAGAAGGGTATTCACAAAAATGGAGGTTTTTATGAATTTACATATCGAATCACTAGGTTTGGCATCGCGAACCTAAGTCTGATCCAACCAAGTCGGCATACATCTTGTCAATCCTGCCTAAAAAAATTGAATTCAAATAATCACACACGTTTTATAGGAGCATGCACATACTACAAGAACAC
>SNQJ01S0055951.1:240357-251411 GCA_010110895.2 Picea sitchensis
CTCCCGAGTCGGCTACATGCAAACCAAAAGACAACTAGACAACTAACTCTTAACTCAGAACTGACTCTTCTAACTGGCGCTTATAACCCGCGCTTATTACTGCTGCTAACAACTAGATAACATCTCCATTACTTCCAAGTGGTCGTTGGAGGGTGCAGTCGTGGGAGAGTTGGTTACTGTTGCAGGTGATAAACGTTATATTTTTCCATTTAAAAATAACAATGAAGTCGGCGAGGGTGGAACCATGGGAAGCTGTCAATGTTACTTCATTTAATCAGATGATAGGCAGAATAATTGATTATAATCATGTTATTGTTTGAGGCAAGGAAATGACGGAAAATAATTCAAAAGCAATTAGAGATGGTAGAGGTGCGGTATCCGTTGCACAACGAAAACTACTCCACTTTGACGCATAGAGCTTTAACGGCTAGGTCGAGATGTGAAAGTTGAACTCTAGGTCATTTAAAAAATCGCAAGTTTCAACTACCCAACGACTTTTCCTGGAGAAGCGTTGAAAGGGCCCTTATTCGTGAATGACAATAATTAGCTTACCTCAAAGGGGGGAGCTTGGAAAATCGATCTGGATCCATCATTAAAAAAGGGAGTTGCTTATTTTTGTTGGATGTAATGATAGTATAAACTAGCCACAACAACGTGTTTGATATAAGATTATCTGAACCATTTTTTGCATTTCTTAACTAATGGCTAGATTTATATCAACCATTTTTATTTAGGGGAGAGTAGACATGTTTAGGAGAACCACTATTAATACATTAATATATAATTAATGTATTAATTAATTATAACATTAAAATAATATATAATAATAATGTATTAATGTAAAGTATTAATATATAAATTAAAGTATTAATTTAAATTAATGTATGAAGTAACTCATTAATTGATTCATACATTAACAATAATTAATTTATACATTAATACATTAATAAATAATACATTATCAAAGTATCAATACATTAATAAATTACATTATTACATTAGTGTAATATATAAATTAAAATATTAATACATTAATGTATAATGTAACATATTAAATAATACATTGCTAAAGTATTGATACAATATATAATGTATACATTATAAGTAACATTACAATATGTATAATCTATACATTATAAGTAATCTTTAATGTATAATTTAATTATTATAAGTAAATTATAATGTAACAGTATAATATATATATTAATGTATAATATAACATATTAAATAATACATTGTTAAAGTATTGATACATTATTATAATGTATTAATTAATTAATACATTGTTAAAGTATTAATACACAAATAAAGTAATACATTAATAATAGGCTATTATATTAATGTAATATATAAATTTAATTATTAATTTAAATTAATGTATAATTAATACATTTATACAATATTAATTAATATATGGCTAAAATATTAATACATTATAAGTAAGGTTTTTCTTGGGTCTCGAAAGTACACACTTGAGATCCTAAAGATATTTTAGATGATGGATTGTAACTCCTTAACCACTCATACCAAATATGAAGTTGCACACTAAATTGGATTCAAATTTGGTTGATCCATCCGCTTATGTATAATTGATTTGGTGTTTGATGTATTTGTTTAATACCACACTTTATCTATGTTTAGTAATAATAATAAAAAATGCATCTCATACATTAAATGAATTAATAAATACATTACAAAATTATTAATATATTAAAACTTTAATAATGTAGTAATACATTGACATGAATGAAGTTAGTAAAAAATTATTAAAATATGAATATAATAATAATATATGATTACATAAATGTAATGTAAAAATTAAAGTATTAATACATTAATGTATAATTTAACATATTAATGCATTATTTGACAATGACCATGGTTGCCTATGGTTAACCATGACCATGGTTTCTTATGGTTTTCTATGACCATGGTAAACTTTGGTAGACCCTGGTTGACTTTGGGAAGGAAAGGTTGACTATGGTTGATTGTGGTTATCCTTCACCAAGCTTGTGTGTTCTTGACCTTGACCATGGTTTACTATGGTTGGCCAAGGTTTATTATGGTTGACAATGCCCACGGATGACCTTTGTTGACCATGTCGATCTAATTATGGTGGGCCACATTGATTATGTTTAACCATAGTTTAGTATGGCACTATTGCATTGCAATGCACATCAGGTTTTGTTCATCATATTGTCAAATTAGATTGTGTTCGTCACATGACATTGTAAGCTTATTGTCATCAAATTATGACAAAGGGTTTTTGTTTGTCACATTATGGCATTGGAATAGGTTTGTCATAGTCCAACAATGGGTTATGTTGATAACATTGCGACGTTTGTATATGTTCATCATATTGAAACATGCGTATATGTTCATCACATTGTGACGTTTGTGTATGTTTTTCACATTGCAACATTAATATCTTTCGTAGGTTGCAATGTTACCATGTTCATCACATTGTGACTACAGGGCTATGCTCGTCACATTGCAATGTTCGTGTAAGTTTGCGACAGTGTGAAATTCATAAGTGTTTGTCATATTGTAACATTCATATATGTTCGTCACATTACGACGTTCGTATATGTTCATCACATTACGATGTTCGTATACGTTCGTCACATTGTGACATTACTATGATTGGTAGATTTCAACGTTACTATGATCGCTGCATTGTAACATTTGTATAAGTTCATCACATAGCCACATTGGGTTGTGTACATCACATTACGACAAAGGGTTATTTTTGTCCCATTGTGACATTTGGAAATGTTTGTCACAATGGGATCTTGGGATATGTGTGTGCCATTGTAATGCGAGGATATGTGTGTAACATTGCAATGCAAGGATATGTTTTTCACATTGTCAAGATAGGGCTATGTTTGCCAAAATGTGACGCATGTTATGTTTGACACATTGTGACTGTAGGGCTATGTTCATCACATTGCGATGCCGATATATGTTTTTCACATTGCGATGTTTGTATATGTTCATCACAATGTAAACTTACTAGGTTTGGTAGACTGCAACATGATTATGTTCATCACATTGTCACGTTATTATGTTTGGTAGATTGCAACATTACTATGTTCGACACATTGTGACATTTGGAAATGCTTTCCATATTGTGACGTATGTATATGTTCATCATATTGCGACGTTTGTATTTGTTTGTCACATTGTGATGTTAGTATATGTTCATAACAATGTGGCATTACCATGTTTGGTATATTGAACCTTTACTATGTTTGTCACATTGTGACGTTTGTATATGTTTTTCACATAGCCACATTGGGAAAAAATGTTGTTTTCATCCCATTGCAATGTTTGGAAATGTTTGTCACAATGGGACGTCGCGGTACATGCATCACATTGAAACACGAGGATATGTTCATCACATTGCAATGCAAGGATATGTTTTTCACATTGTGAGGACATGGCTATGTTTGTCACAATGTGATGTTCATTTAAGTTCATCACATTGTGATGGCCATATATGTTCATAATATTGTGACTTTCGTATATGTTCATCACATTGTGACGTTACTATGTTTGGTAGATTACAACATTACTATGTTCGTCACATTGTAACGTTACTATGTTTGGTAGATTGCAATGTTACTATGTTCGACACATTGTGACATTTGGAAATGTTTGTGACATTACAACATTAGGATATTTGCGTCACATTGTAATGTGATGAAATGTTCATCACATTGCAATGACAAAATGACGTGAGACATTTGTTTATGTTTGTCATAATGTGACAATACTATCCACATTGCAATGACATGGCTATGTTCATCACATTTTGACATCAATTTATTTTCATCACCTTGCCATGTTACTATGTTCAACAAATTGCAATGTTACTATGCTTGTGATACAAATAACATTACATTATTGTTATACAAATTACATTATTACAATGAATGAGATGATATAATGGCAAATCGTGTTGCATACATAATTAATAACAGTGACTTGAAAAAATAATTTTTAAACAACATGACATCACAATGATATGAGTAACATTACATTATGGTGATACGAAAAGCATTATTACAGTAAATGAAAAGAGACATTGGTAAATTGTTTTGTATACATAAGGTGAAGCGACAACATCAAAAGCTAAAAAATTTGGAAGAAAATGATTTGAAAACATTGTTAGTGAACACATGATTGAGGTAGTGTATTAATTATGTATGAGTGATTATTGATAGTTTTAATATGAGAAATGTTTGAAGTTATGAAAAAACCTACCCAATATGAAGATGAAACAATCAGGATATGTTCGTAACATTGTGGCGTTACTATGTTTGGTATATTGCAACTTTACTATGTTTGTCACATTGTGATGTTTGTATATGTTTGTCACATAGCCACATTGGGAAAAATTGTTGTTTTCATCCCATTGCAATGTTTGGAAATGTTTGTCACAATCGAATGTCACGGTACATGCATCACATTGAAATACAAGGATATGTTCGTCACATTGCAACGCAAGGATATGTTTTTCACATTGTGAGGACATGGCTATGTTCGTCACAATGCGATGTTCATTTAAGTTCATAACATTGTGAGTATAGGGTTATGTTCATCACATTGTGATGGCCATATATGTTCATAATATTGTGACTTTCGTATATGTTCATCACATTGGACGTTACTATGTTTGGTAGATTACGACGTTACTATGTTCGTCACATTGTAACGTTACTATGTTTGGTAGATTGCAATGTTACTATGTTCGACACATTGTGACATTTGGAAATGTTTGTGAAATTACAATGTTAGGATATTTGCGTCACATTGCAATGTGATGAAATGTTCATCACATTGCAATGACAAGGTGATGTGGGATATTTGTTTATGTTTGTCATAATGTGACAATACTATCCACATTGCAATGACATGGCTATGTTCATCACATTTTGATGTCAATTTATTTTCATCACCTTGCCATGTTACTATGTTCAACAAATTGAAATGTTACTATGCTTGTGATACAAATAACATTACATTGTTGTTATACAAATTACATTATTACAATGAATGAGAAGATACAATGGCAAATCGTGTTGCATACATAATTAATAACAGTGACTTGAAAAAATAATTTTTAAACATGACATCACAATGATATGAGTAACATTACATTATGGTGATACGAAAAGCATTATTACAGTAAATGAAAAGATACATTGGTAAAAAAAATTGTATACATAAGGCGAAGCGACAACATCAAAAGCTAAAAAATTTGGAAGAAAATGATTTGAAAACATTGTTAGTGAACACATGATTAAGGTAGTGTATTAATTATGTATGAGTGACTATTGATAGTTTTAATATGAGAAATGTTTGAAGTTATGAAAAAACCTACCCAATATGAAGATGAAACAATTAGGATATGTTTGTAACATTGTGGCGTTACTATGTTTGGTATATTGCAACTTTACTATGTTTGTCACATTGTGACGTTTGTATATGTTTGTCACATAGCCACATTGGAAAAAAATGTTGTTTTCATCCCATTGCAATGTTTGGAAATGTTTGTCACAATGGGACGTCGCGGTACGTGCATCACATTGAAAGACGAGGATATGTTTGTCACATTGCAATGCAAGGATATGTTTTTCACGTTGTGAGGACATGGCTATGTTCGTCACAATGCGATGTTCATTTAAGTTCATCACATTGTGAGTATAGGGTTATGTTCATCACATTGTGATGGCCATATATGTTCATAATATTGTGACTTTCGTATATGTTCATCACATTGCGATGTTATTATGTTTGGTAGATTACAACGTTACTATGTTCGTCACATTGTAATGTTACTATGTTTGGTAGATTGCAATGTTACTATGTTCGACACATTGTGACATTACAATGTTAGGATATTTGCATCACATTGCAATGTGATGAAATGTTCATCACATTGCAATGACAAGGTGATGTGGGATATTTGTTTATGTTTGTCATAATGTGACAATACTATCCACATTGCAATGAGATGGCTATGTTCATCACATTTTGACGTCAATTTATTTCCATCACCTTGCCATGTTACTATGTTCAACAAATTGCAATGTTACTATGCTTGTGATACAAATAACATTACATTATTGTTATACAAATTACATTATTACAATGAATGAGATGATACAATGGCAAATCGTGTTGCATACATAATTAATAACAGTGACTTGAAAAAATAATTTTTAAACAACATGACATCACAACGATATGAGTAACATTACATTATTGTGATATGAAAAGCATTATTACAGTAAATGAAAAGATACATTGGTAAAAAAAATTGTATACATAAGGCGAAGCGACAACATCAAAATGTAAAAAATTTGGAAGAAAATGATTTGAAAACATTGTTAGTGAACACATGATTGAGGTAGTGTATTAATTATGTATGAGTGATTATTGATAGTTTTAATATGAGAAATGTTTGAAGTTATGAAAAAACCTACCCAATATGAAGATGAAACAATCAGGATATGTGTGTCACATTGCAATGCGAGGATATGTTCGTCACATTACGACGACAGGGCTATGTTTGTCGCATTCGGATGTCCATTTATGTATGAGGCATTGTGATGTATGTTTAAATTCATAACATTGTGATGTTTCTATGTTCAACTCATTGTGATGTTTGGAAATGTTTTTCACATTGCGACGTCCTAATATGTGCGTCACAAATAAATGTGAGGAAATGTTCATCAAATTGCGATGACAGGATGATGTGGGATGTATGTTTATTTTTGTCACATTGAGATGGTACTATCCACATTAGAACGACATGGATATGTTCGTCACATTGCAATGTTACTATCCACTTTGCGATGACATGGCTATGTTCATCACATTGCGAAGTCAGTTGATCCAAGTGGATATTGGTGGCCACCCACCTATTCCAACTAGCTCCTCATGTCCATTTTTTGTTCAGCATGTTCTTCTGTACTTATTTGTAATTGTGAGTTCTACACTTATGGGGCTATATGAAGCCCCACACATCCTCCAGGTGGATATGGGTGGCCTCTCACCTAATCCAACTGGATTATCTTGTATGTTTTCATGTCAGCACATCTTGTTATACTTCCAAGGATGTTTTGGTGCCCTAAACATTGTTTTTTTGGCTCTCCACAGTCAAATTGCATACAGACTCAGAGTTTGAGGATGAAATGTATATCTCTATGAAATACCTTTCCAAAGGGCTATCATGTGCCTAAAACAGATTTCGTATGCAAACGTTACAACCCTTGGAAGTTGAGGTACAAAATTACACCAACTTACCCATAGGGCCCACATGAATTTTGACATTTCACCTTCTAGGGTCAGTTTTTTCTGGCTCGCTTGTGATGGTAGTGAAAGTGGCACTGAGTTCAACATCGATAGTCCGCTTCCCTCCTTCAGGATTTGACTCGGAATCATAATCGACCTCTGACTCAGAAGCCTTCATCTCAACCATGAGGGACTGCTTGGAGTGGCATTCTTCGGTGTTGTGCCAAGGAATGTTGTGGTAGTCACACCATTTTCTTGTGTCCTTCTTCATCTTCCCATTTCCCTTCTTGTGTTGCATCTTGGATTGGTTTTCATGAGGGAGACCATATCGAATTTGTCCCTTGTTGTGTGGGTTGGGGCTACCTTTTCCCTGCTTCGACTGTGAGGCATTTGAAGATACAATCTCTCATTGTTTCTTCTTAAATTTATGCTCGATCTTGACAATGTATCTATAAGACGTTCCCAATGAGGCAATGCCCAGGAACTCCAGTTCTGTTTGAATGTATATATGCAAACAATCATTGTATTTGAGCACCAGATGACACTCAGAGTCTTTGATACCCAATTTGGTGCATAGGGTATGGAAATTATTGGTGAAATATGATATAGTTTGGTCCCTTTCTTGACATAGGGTGGTCCATCTGGTGTACTAGTCCTCGTATCTTCCAACAGGGTAGTATTGTTCTTTAATGGAATCCTAAAAGGAATCCCATGTAGGGGCCACCACAAACATTATAGATTCCTCCACTTCCCTTATCTCAGAGTAAGTATCCCACAAGTCTTTAACATGGGGAGTGGCCTTGAGGAGTGCAAAAGTGATCTCTTCCCTATCGAAAACATTGTGGACTGAAAAATATCCTTCGAGAAGATTCAACCATTTATCTACAACATTCGCATCTATCAGTCCTTCAAATAATGGAATATCAAAATTTACATGTACCTTGAAAGGGGTTGCATGGTCGCTTGATGAAGATACTTCTTGTCTGGGCAGTTGTCGAAGGATCTGCGCGAAGTTATCCATAGATTCTTTCCTTTGTCGTGCGAGGGCTTCCTCGAGCAACATTTTAATAGGATATCCTACTCCATCATCTTTATTTCCATCCCCCATGGTTTTTTTTTGGGCTCATCATGACCGATATTGTGATGGATCAATTGGTTTGAGTCCCAACTTCTTGTACCCAGATCTTGTCGAGGACATGCATGAATAAAAATAAATGAAGAGAATATCGATATGATACCAATGACCTGGATTTAGGAGCGGAATGAACTGATTAAAAAACTGAATACAATAAACACAACAATATAAAGAATAACACAAATATCCTGTGAACAATATCTTCTATTAAATAATGAAATAGGTTGAAACTGTAAAACTGCAGAACTGAAACACTTGATAAGAGATGTGGCTACTATGCACATCTGTCTGAGAATAATCTATTACAATGAGGCTTCAGAGGCCTTTTTGATATTACTCATGAATGCCAAAACCCTAGACATACAAAAACCTAACCCTAGAAGGTGAAACGTCAAAAGTCATGTGGGCCCTATGGGTAAGTTGGTGTAATTTGGTACCTCAAATTCCAAGGGTCATAAATTTTGCATACAACCTCTGTTTTAGGCGTGTGATATCCCGTTGGAAAGGTATTTCAGAGAGCTACACATTTCGTTGTCAAACTCTCACTTTGTTTCCAGTTTGACTTTGGTGAGACGAAAAAACAATGTTTAGGGCCCCCAAATGGCCCTAGAAGTACAGGAAGATGTGTTGATATGAAAACATACAAAATAAGCCATTTGGATTAGGAGAGAGGCCACTCGTATCCACATGGAGGATGTGTGGGGATTCAAACATCCGCAAAAGTGTAGAATTCACAATTACAAAGTAGTACCAAAGTACGTGTTGAACAAAAAATGGACACGAGGAGCGAGTTGGAATAGTTGGGTGGCCACCAGTATCCATCTGGATCATCAGTTTATTTTCATCACATTTTGACATGAGGTTTTTTGTAACATTCAAATTGTGAAGTAGAGTTTTCATAACATTCACATTGGGAAGTAGTGTTTTTTCGTTTGTCACATTATGGCAGTGGACTAGCTTTGTCACAATCTAACAATGGGTTATGTTTGTCACTTTGTGACATCGAGAAATTGTTGTCTCATTCCAATGTTGGGTTATGTTTGTCACATTACGACATTGGGTTGTGTACATCACAATGCGATAATGGGTTTTGTTCATCACATTGTGACATTTGGAAATGATTGTCTCGATATGATGTTAAGATATTTTTTGCACATTGTTTAACTAATGTAATGTATTACATAGAAGGAAACTTAGAATCGTACTTTTTCTAAGGACATTGATAGCAAATAATGTTTAACTTTAGAGATGTGATTTTTACTTGTTCTAAATACATTGATAGAAAATTATCTTCAACCTTTGTAGATGATGAATTATACTTGTTCTATGGACATTTATAGTAAATCTACTTGATTTATACTTGTTCTAAGGACATTGATAGTAAATTATTTAATAATGTATAAAAAAAATTATAAGAACATTGATAAGAAATCTTCTGAAACTTTAAATATGAAGAGTTATACTATTCTAAAAACATTGATAACAAATAAACTTGATTTATGAATTATAGAGGATGATTTATATTTGTTCTAAGAACATTTAAGAAAATCAACATATTTTATACTTTTCACCAACCAATTAAAAAGTGTTAAATGTTAACCACTTCATACTCTTTTAAAGGATTAATATGGTTAGCAATGTATCGTTAATATTGGTGCTATTAAATATTAAATGTTTTAAAGGAAATTAAATATTAAATGTATAAGCAATATTAATTTTTTTAATACATTTAATATCAATTGTGAAATTATAAGAAATACTAATGTTTAATGTTTTAATATCAAATATCAATACATTTATACGATATTAAAAGTATAGGAAAACTATATTTAATAATATATTTAAATATATTAATAGGAAATCAAGTATTAAATTAACATATATTAAAAGAAACAACAAGTATTTAATTAATATTATGTTAAATATTAAATATTAATTAACATTAGTTAATACATTATATCAATAAATTTATAAAGTATTTAATACATATTTATAAAGTATTAAAGGAAAGTAAATTAACATTTACGTTAAGCAATTAATTTAGGTATATATTTACATTTATATAAATGTAAATGTATAAATTAATTAAAGAAAATAACTTTATATAAATATTAAAGAAAATTGAATTTTAAGCATTAATTAATATTTAATTAACAATTAATTTAAATAATTTAAATAAATATTAAGTTTAATTTTGATTTCGTTTGAATGTAAATGTATACTTTTACATAATAAATATTTATTATGTTTAAAATATTTAATACATTTAAATATTTACATAAATAAATATTAAATATTGATTTCTTTTAAAAAAATATTAATTAAATATACTTAACATTTATGTATTAATACTCTAATATATTAATTAACATTTAATACTTGATTTCCTTTAAATGTATTGATATAAATCAATAAATTATGTATGAAATATTTATTTTATTTATTTAAATATATATACATTTATTTCCTTTAATACATTTAAATATATTAATAGGAAATTAATTAATACACAGGTATTCCAACAGAGGACGAACACCTTCAGTAACCACTCACATAACCAGATCAAAGATCAACACACCGATGTTTTCACGTGGTAAAACCCCTACGGGGAAACATC
>SNQJ01S0055952.1:0-42994 GCA_010110895.2 Picea sitchensis
TCCACCACCATCGTGGTCTCTTTTCCGCACATCCCCTCTCAGCAGTTCTGCAATAAATTCAAACTGTTATTTACATTTATTGACCTCTTCCTGCGGGTCCATTTACATCACATATTCATACTTATGAGTTTTTCCATAGTCCTCGGCCAGTTCAGTTATATTTACAATCTGGGGGAAACAGGGTGTTACATTTCCTATCATCAACATTTCAACCACATACAAGACCAAATAAATCAAATGATCACCAATTAATTTAAAATACACATAGTGTTATCAGACTAATCAGTAAATGTGGACATAAACAGATCTCCCTAGATCCCACTGGAAACTAGAACAAAACATAACAGAATATAAGACTTTCCCTAGGTTTTAATTATTGAGTTTACTAATTAACAAGAGATGGACATCATACCTTTTAAATGTCATCTCCTCTTGCCATTTCCATCCTTTCTCCATTCCGATTCTCTTTTGATATTGAACCTACAAGGGAACACAATCCAACCAAAGTGAAAGAAACACAATATACTCAACAAGAACCTATGTAGGTGATCAAGGAATCATACAATAAAACAAGACTAGATTTATAGGAAAGAAACATATCGGTGTATCATATTAAAATGAAAGTGGAGAATACAACCAAAAGCCTTCATGTTGCAAGGTCCCCTTTCAACAACCCTTTTCTCCAACACACACACTTTCTCCAAATCCTTTGAATGAAGAAGATCCACCGTGTAGCTTGTAGAACCAAAGCAAAGCTCTCAAGAGGAAGTAGAACTCTCCATACAAATCTTATCCTATTCAACCTTAGACTTTTCCATGAGAGATCCCTCTTTATATAGTGTGAAAGAGAGATGGATGAGGATATTAGGATGATCCCACCAAATCAGAGAATTGAGTAAGATCCAAACCGTTTGGAGGCCACCTCAACTTCTAGAAGATCCCCTTCTAGAAATTTCATGATGTTTGACTTTTCCTTAGCCTTTGGCATCATCGCACCCTAGGTATATTGCAGCCTACAGAGATGTCGTAGTCCATATCTAGATCAGGATGCGATGGTCATGCATCACCGCACCCCATGCATTTTGCAAGGTGCAACGACCTTCCTAAATATGGTTTTTGAGAAAGGAAAGGAAATCACTCTCTTCATGGAAAAAGACTCTTTTTATCTTTTCAGGGAACATGTTTGTCAGTGGATCACTGGGGTGACCAAAATAATGTGTAACATAATTCCCCCCAAAGTATGAAGCTAGAACTCGTGACAGCTGAAATACTTTGTAGAATTTGTGTGTCGGAAACAAGGAGCGCATCGATCGGGAACCTGCAAACAATCAAGCATCTACATAATAATATCCCATCGCCTAAGGTAGGAATTCCCATACTCAAATTAAAAAATGTCAAGTGAGTCTGGCCACTAAATATACACTATGGATCCATGTCATTATGAATCGACATAGACACCAAGAATACATAGTGGATCTATGCTTCAAAAGGACTCAAATTCGTACATAGCCATGAGACATACAAAGTGGATCTATGTGTCAATACAAATCATGAATACTTCGTCGCAACCTGGACCAAAATTATAACATCCAGGGTCTTCATTTCCATCGTTTCTAAGTACGAATTTAGCCATGTGATTACAGGTGTTGAAGTCAAACATTGTAGAAACCACTGGATTACCGGTCATTAATTAAAAATGTTAACAAGTGTGAGGGAAATCACCATTGATGTCAATGACTCCCAAGGTACCCTAGTACAATCCAACGATTGTGAATAAATGATTTGAATTCAAACACTCGATGGAATCTTCCAATCAAGGGTCAATGATGTGAACCCACCATTGAAAGTGAAGAAACCTGCCATTGACGCTTGTAGGCTCTAAAGTATTGAATGATTTCTAGTATTTTCTCTAAAGTACTGAATGATTTCTAGTCTTTTTCTCAGATAATGAGTTGAAGTCGACAGAAAAAGACTCATCACAGGAGGGTCTTGATGTATCCCCCATCAATGACACAAAATATGTAACTGATTTGAGGTAGACCAAAGTATGAAGTGACTCGAAACTGACACAGGGGTGGCTGACATGGTAGAAGATTTACAACTGTAGATGGACAACTCAATAGAAGGTTTTTTTAGGCTAGACTTCTCTTGAACATATGAATGACACGACAATGGTGTTGGTAGCATTGAATCTAGGAGGACCCAACATATGAATTTTTGGATGGTCAAATGAGATACAAATGTATTTCCCAACCCAGATACAATGATGAAGGGGGGTGTCATGTCCAAGAGCGACTATTACTGCCACTAACACAAATACAGAGACACATTTCTTTCCCAATTTCCCCCCACCATTTCTGGTGAGTACCTATTTATTTTTACGCAAGCTTGAGGAGGATAGCATATGCTTGTTGATGTAAGCTCATCCTTTGGATGAGTCCCTTGGAGTATGTTTAACGAACCCTTAAGAAGGATTGGCTCAATCCCATATGGGTCTTTCAATGTTTGTTTAATGAGTCCAAAGAGAGAAAACTCAGGGGTTTTTCAATTTTAGAGAGTCTTAAAAACACTTAAAGAGAACTCCATCAGGTCATTTTTCGTAAATTAATCTGACGAGACCAAAAAAGTGACAATCTACCACTCATCATATGTTTTCTTCAAATACTTTTATGAGCGTGAAAAGAACAAGGTTGCTCAACAATCTTGTCATGTTTAGGGATTGTGAAAAGAGCTTAAAGGATACTCCATAGGCTTCATTTTTCGTGTCACCATTACTAGTTCAAAAAAATGATAAAAGACTACTCGATTACATTCTCATAGTTTCAGGAGACTGAGAAAGAATCAAGACTCTACTCAAAGTTTTTCCTGAAAAACCCTAAAAGGATCTGTACATGAAACAAATATATGAAAACAAACCAAAAAAGTGGACCCGTGTTCCAATGTTTCACCTCTAGAATTTTCTATCTGCAAAAAATCAACCACTTGTAAAGTTGTTAGGACTTTAGGGCTTGGATGAAGTGTAAAAAATAATATGTTATACAAATGAAAAGTAATAAAAATCAATAAAATAGGTAAAAACCCACATTTCACTTTCATTTGTAACTTCACCCAAACATTTCTCCAAACCTTTTTTTTACCTCGATTTTCAACTGCAGATTGCGGAGTGCATGGCTGATCATTTCATTTCGTGAATCATAACTTCACCCAAACATTTCTCCAAACCCTCTTTTTACCTTGATTTTCAATTGCAGATTGCGGAGTGCATGGATGATCATTTCATGAATCGTCTCCGCAGAAAAGGTAATATTCATCTCCTTCATCTTTTCATGGATTAAAAAGTGATTTTAATTGGTTAAAAATATGCTTTTGGGTTGATTTTTTGGGGTTACCCATGCGTTGAGGTTGTCACAGGTTCCCTATATCAGGACCTCCGACGATATAGGATCACTTCAAGAACCCTTAAATCTAGGGTGTGACGACTCTGCATTGTGAAAATGCACAGGCCTGTGATGACCGTAACCCAAAAGTTTTTAAAGATGAATCCAACAAGAAAAATCCTCCAGGAAATAAAATTTTGATGCTAATCTCTTTTTATGGTTCCTTGGCAGGTATTTCATGGTCATGATGTTTGAATGGTGTGAGAGAGAGCACGAAGAAGAAGACTACTTTGTTGGGAATGACCCGAGAACAGTGATGGCCCTCTGGTAGTGTGTGTTTTTGAAATTCCTAAATATTTAGGGTATGAGGGCCCAACTGAGACTCCTTGAGTACTTAGTTCACATGTGGGATGTGAATGAGAAATCTTTTCATGTGGGTGCCCACACACTCACTATAGATATTGAGGATATCTAATTCTTAATAGGACTGTCTCATCATGGATCATGGGTGAATCTCACAGGTAGTAGGGGTGGCATTGAGTCTATGAACCACTACATCAGTGAACATTGTGTGTCGGGTACCCAGAAACATAGCGATAAATTCGCTATTAGGGATGTCTGAGACTTCCCTCTGTGGACCATCCTATGTACCATAACTCGCATGGTAGGGAGTGCAGCTCCCCATATGGCTCTGCAGAGATATTTTCAGTATGCATTGGAGTGTATGGAGCCTGGAGTCTTCAACTGGTGTGAAGGGGTTATTAAAAGTATGAAAAAACAACTTACCAAGTGAAGAAGTGGTGGGTTGAAACAATTCATACATGGGTTGATTTTGGTATCCTTTTTGTTGGTAGTACGACTGTCATTACACCAAAACCCACAGGTTATTGGTAAAATCACCACCTCCATATTCTACCCTTTTCATGATACACCGGGGAGCGTTGACTACTTTCAATTTCGTGAAACAATCTCCCCCTAGAGAGAGCATAACTGTGGCGCAGTAAAGAGCATGTAGAGGCATAGCGCATAGTATGGAAGAGGCAGCACATATAAAATGATGTAGAAGATAAGATGAACAATGTTGTTGTGTGAGTTGCAAGAAAGAGAGCAGAGCATAGAAGCAGAAAGATGAAGAGGTAGAAGAGGGACTAGAAGCTGAAGGAGCCAAAGGAGACATGGAGTTGTAACACACCATATCAGAGACATAGCAAGTAAGTAAAGTTTTATATCTCAGGGTGGTAGGGAGGACTGTTGTCCTCAGAAGTTTCAAGTGGGTTCTTGAACACAGGGAGTTGTAGCTTCCATCTGGTTGCAACCGGAAAAACTACGGTGGTAGGGTGGTGCAAGGAAGAACTATTGTTCTATGTTATATAGGTTGGTGCCTGTGTAAATGGAAGTTGGTTCTTCCATCCAATTGGTGCTAGAACACTCAGGGAGTTGGTGCTTCCTTCTAGTGGGTGCTAGAGAAACTAGGGAGTTGGTGCTTCCTTCTAGTTGGTGCTAGAGAAACCAGGGAGTTGGTTCTTCCTTCTAGTGGGTTCTAGAGAAACCAGAGAGTTCGTTCTCTCAGTAAGTTGTTGATTGTAAAACAGAGGTGGTAGCCTCAAATGGATTTGGTGCTCCTAAGAATGATAATGTATAGAAAATAAATATTACTTATCATATCAAGAAGAAGAGTTTTTTCCCTTTATGGTTTTCCTCAAGAAATATTTGTCTTTGTATATTTCATGTGTGTGATTGATGTTGAATATTCTATTTCTTACTTCCTTGCATTATTGTGATCATCATTTAGTGTTTTTTAAAGATTTTAAAATGGGCATAATTGTTTAAGTACAGTAACAACTGATTTACCCCCCCCTGAGTTGTCCAACAATTGGTATCAAAGCAAGTTACCTTTATTTAAGGGTAGATCCTAGAGCTTAAACATGACTATCCATGGAGGAACTTCAACCAATAAGGCCCCCCTATTCAATGGAACAAAATTTGGCTTCTGGAAAGTTAGGATGAGAACCTACATAATGGCTTTAGGTGCAGATGTTTGGGATGTGGTAGAGACTGGTTATGTAAAGTCGGTTGTACTAGCTTCTAAGGATGACAAGCTAGAATTCAGCTTCAATGCTAAGGCTATGAATGCTATTCTGAGTGGGTTTGTATAAGAATAAATTGTAAAAGTTATGCACTTAGAATCTGCTAAGGAAATGTGGGACAAACTCATTAGCAATTATGAAGGAAATGAGAAGGTAAAGGATGCCAAGATTCAAACCTACAGAGTACAGTTTGAACAACTACAGATGAAATAAGATGAAACTGTTGGGAATTACTTTCTGAGAGTTGAATAACTAGTAAATGCAATAAAAGCACTTGGTGAAAAAATTGAGGAAGCCTCTTTAGTTCAGAAAATTTTGAGATCTCTGCCAGATAGATTCAACCCAAAGGTCTCTGCTATAGAAGAATTTATTGATCTAAAATCTTTGGATTTTGATCAACTTCTAGGAACCTTGACTGCATATGAAATGAGGATAGGTAAATATAAATCCACCACTAGAGAAGATTCTTTTAAAGAAGATAAGAATGAGGAATCTTAGCCTGATGAAATTGAAGCAAAATTTGCGAGAATACTAAAGAAAGGATCAGGCAAGTATCAAGGAAAGTTTCCCTTCAAGTGTTTTAACTATGGAAAGATAGTTCACTTTGCATCTAAGTATCCACACAAGAAGACATACCATAACTTTGAAGGTGAAGAGAAGTACAAATCCAAGAGATTTGGTAAAAAGAAAAGTTTATGTGTAAACAATGATGACTCTTCAGAAGACACAGATACTGACTCTTCCTGTGAAGATAAGGTTAATGACTTTGTGCTTATGGCCAAAGAGTATTATGATAATGAAATCACATTAAGTGATGTTAATAATGAAGAAGTTGTGGTTGACTTGGAAGGAAGGTTGATCAGTGCTTTAGAAGAGATTGACAGACTCAAACTTAAGAAGTGAAAAAAAAAACAGTTGTTGATGCAATTTGAAAAGAATGGTAAAGAACCAAGTGAAGAATTTGTTTTACTAAAAGTGGAATTAGTAGAGGCAAAGAAAATCGAAGACATTCTGAAACAATAGTTATCAAAAAAGAAGGCAATATGTGAAGCTCTGGAAGAAGAAGTAGTGAAAACTAGGAAAGAGTTGGAGAAGTTTCAAGCCTTGTATCACTAGAATCTGTCAAGCATCAAATCCTTAGAAGGATTGGCCACCATTCTGAATCAGAAAAGAAATCCAAAGTTGAAAACTATTTTGGGTTATGAAAAGGGATCAAGTAGTGGTCAGCCAAGCAACAAAGAATCCATCAAGTTTATCAAATCTACAGCTAATGACAACAAAAAACCTGCAGAAACAAAGGAAGATAATCAGCCGCCAAGGAGGAGCAAAGAAAAAGGTGCTAGAACTGAATCTTTATATCAAATAAATAATACACCCTCTTCTCAAGGAAATCATCAGCATGGAAGAAATCGACATGCTCAAAGAACACAGTCATTTTCCAGGTACAAATATTTTTTCTATGGATATTGTTTCTATTGTTCTAACTTTGGACACAAAGTTGTAAATTGTTCCTTAAGTTTTAGACATGAGAAATCAAGACACCCAAGGAATTAATATCGTCCACAATAAGAATGAGACAACCAAGTAACAAACAACCATAGATTGCAAATTGTCAAATTAAGTTTAGAGATATGCAACTGAGGAGGTCAAGAAATAATAAATAGTCAATGAGTAGACAATGTTGCAACAATCATTTTGACCTATTTAACAATGAGATTGAATTCTATAACTTTCATAACTTTGGCCAAAAAGGTGAAAACTGTCATCTGAATAATTACAAAGCATATCTAAGGATAAATCTCTTTGCTAGAAATGCCAACACATGGAAAAAGAAAGATAGTGAAAAATGTAGTCTAGTACTTTCAACTCAAAAACAAAAGGACTCCTGGAATATAGACAGTGGATGTTCCAACCACATGACTGGAGACAAGGATAAGATTTTTTCAAAATAGGAAATGTGACCTTTGAATAATATTGTAAGGTAAAAAATGTAAACTTAGGACAAGTGGTGGCTAAAGGCATAAGGATAGATAATGATGTTGATAGTGAATCCTCCCATGTAAGAAAATAAGAAGGAGAAGAAGAATCATGTCATAATATGGAAGAAGAAGTTTTGAATCTTAGAAAGAAGGTTGAGAATTCAAACACCCAAATCAAGTTCTTGAACAGTTCCATGATCTTGGATGAGATCTTGGATAGTCAGAGATCACCAAATGACAAATCCGGTCTTGGATACAACAAGGAAGAAATCAGTACTCCTAAGAAACCTGATGCAAGTCCTTCATTTGTAAAAATGGAAAGAAGGTATGACTCAAGTTCTTCATGTTCAAAGAATGAAAGAAACACTACAATATTTAGAAGCTCATATCAAGAAGGACACCCAGAAGCTACTGAGACACCTCAAAGTAAGTTTAGAAGAGAGACACCTTCATGGATGAATCAAATGAGGTATGAGAGTGTTTGTAACAGTTATTATTTTTCCCTATGATGAATATGGTCATAAAAGCCTTGGATTGTAGGCATCATATAAGAAAAATTAAGTTGTGGTAATATAAGATCAGAGAAGATTGAAATGGGGAGTCATTCAGTTATGACAAGAAAAGGTTGATGAAGGAGTCCCAGAAAGAGAGGTGAGCAATATTGAGTCTGTTACATAGGACACAGTTGAAGCTGAAGATGAACAGGTCCAAGAATCGGAAGGAGAAGACTCTAATTTAGATAAAAAAATACTCCAGAGGACTCAAATAAGAGAATCCATCATGTCGGGGGGAGTATGTGTTGGTTGAATATCTGATACCTCCGCACAATACTGCAACATCTCAAAGGGAGCATGTTTTCTTTGACATTGATGTCAAAGGGGGAGAAAATGAGTGGTACGGATGCTACAGTTTGAGGCCTAAGTAGAACAGTGCTACCTTTCATGGTTTCCATCAATGCCAAAGGGGGATATTGTTGGCATGTTTATAGGCAGAGTCTACTTTTCATTGATGGCAAGAGAAGCGATGGAAAACAAGAAAGAAAAAAATAACAGCAACAGAGATGGAAAACAAGAACAACGAAGATGAGACCTGTAGGAGAAGGTTCGAAGTATGAAACCTTTGAATACTTAGAAAAACTTCTAAGTCAGAAGAAATCGTAAGCCCAGCAGGAGGAGAGACAATGGTCATTGGATTAGTGTCCAGACAGGAGGAGCACGCAGAAGAGGAGAACGGATATTGGTCATTGAATCTGAGCGCGAAGGATCAACATTCGTTGGATCCAGAGATAAATGCACGAATTTTAAGCCTTTGATGAGTGTAGGAGAGCAAACTTGTCAAAGTCTCAAAGTCTTGAAGTAAATAGGGACCGTCCATCATCAAGACTAAAAGGTGGCACATGATCCTCAACTCTGGAGAAAAACACTTCAAGGATTTTCTAGTTTGAGACTTGAAAAACCTGAAGTACGGAGAGCCCGAGAATCGGAGTATACGACAACCATCAGATCAATTTGAAGTGGAAGGATAGGATAAGCTAAAAAATCATCATCATAGAAATATCGAGCCCTAGATCTGAGAACATGATCGACGAACAACATTTAGTTCAGGTCTAAAAGTTGCGAGGAGGTTATTGTTCAAGGATTTTAACTTTGGAATAATTGGAGACTTGAAAAGTCGAAATACCCGAAGTCCCGAAGGCCGAAGCCCCGAAGTGAATGATGATCCATGTCAGAAAGACTATGTCAACAAGGACACGTGGTGAAATCATAGGATGACAAGTGTCAAGTTGATTCATCATTTCAGGTACGTGCAAATCACAAATCCAAGTGACACGTGGTAGCTACTAGGGTCATGACACGTCATCAAGTGACGTCACTGCGGGAGTTTTACTTCAGGAGCTTTACCACCAAAACTTTCCCAAAGTTCCGAAGTCCCAAAGTGGTTTGGATCCATCCATCATCGAGGAGGATAGGTGGCATAAGATCCACAACTTCAGAAGTTTTGTATGGGGAGAACGTGAAAATCTCCGAAGACAAATCTCGATCATTGATCGTCAAGGGGAATACGTGTCAGCTGATCTAAGATTTCAAAGAAATATCACTAAAGGATTTCCAGTTGAGACTTGAGTATTCTGAATCCAAAATAACCAAAAGGATCGTGACCATTGATCCAAAAGGGACACATGTTAGTGGATTATCGGCTCCAGGGAAAAGAAAAGGAAGGTTGAAAGGTTGGAAAGTTGAGATTTATGAACCCCAACTACCTTAAGGGATTGTGATAATCGATCCAATAGGGAAACACGTCGTTGGATCGTGGACTCCGGGTGAAATGCTTTGGGAGCAAGCAGAGTTTGAGAATTGAAACTCCCGTAGCTCGAAAGGTGAAATTGATCTCGTCTGTTGGTTTGGAGGGACACATGTCACCTGATCATTCAGACTAAGGATCATGCATGGACAGAGGAACTAAAAATCAAAGGAATATAGATCAGAGTCATTGATCGAAGGAGCACCGTCAAGATAATGAGATCGACAATCCCATCTCATTACGGGGCCAAAACATGCTCAGTTCTTAATTTTTCTTGAGCGTGCCACAATCAAAAACATGGTTTTAGGGATGGATGAGTATACTAGAATGATCCCACCAATCAGAGAAGCGAGTAAGATCCAAACCGTTCGGAGGCCACTTCATCTTCTAGAAGATCCCCTTCTAGAAATTTCGTGAAGTTTGACTTTCCTTAGCCTTTGGCATCGTTGCACCCTAGGTATATTGCAACTTGTAGAGATGTCGCAGTCCAACTCTAGATCAGGATGCGACGATCATGCATCTCCGCACCCCATGCATTTTGCAGGGTGCAACAACCTTCCTTAATAGGGTTTTTGAGAAAGAAAAGAAAATCGCTCTCTTCATTGAAAAAGACTATTTTTATCTTTTTAGGGAACATGTTTGTTAGTGGATCACTGGGGTGAAAAAAATAATGTGTAACAGAATTAACCCCAAAGTATGAAGTTGGAACTCGTGACATCTAAAATACTTTGTCGAATGTGTTTGTCGAAAACAAGGAGCGCATCGATCGGGAACCTGCAAAAAATAAAGCATCTCCATAATAATATACCATCGTTTGAGGTAGGAATTCCCATACTCAGATTTGAAAATTTCAAGTGAGTCATGGCCACTAAATATACACTGTGGATCCATGTCATTATGAATCGACATAGCCACCAAGAATACATTGTGGATCTATGCTTCAAAAGGAGTCAAATTCATACATAGCCATGAGACATATAAAGTGGATCTATATTCTGTCAATATAAATCATGAATACTTCGTCGCAACCTAGACCAAAAGGATAAGATCCATGGTCTTAATTTCCATCTTTTCTAAGTACGAATCTAGCCATGTGATTAAAGGTGCTAAAGTCGAACATTGTAGAAACCACTTGATTACCGGTCATTAATGAAAATTGTTAACAAGTGCGAAGGAAATCACCATTGATATCAATGACTCCCAAGGTACCCTAGTACAATCCAACGAATGTGAATAAATGATTTGAAGTCAAACACTCGATGGAAACTTCCAATCAGGGGTCAATGATGTGAACCCACCGTTGAAAGCAAAGAAACCTGCCATTGAGGCATGCATGCTCTAAAGTATTGAATGATTTCTAAGTCTTGTTCCTGGATAATGAGTTGAAGTCAATAGGAAAAGACTCATCACAGGAGGGCCTTGATGTATCCCCCATCAATGACATGAAATATGTAAAAAATTTGAGGTAGATCATAGTATGAAGTGACTCGAAACTGACACAGGGAAGGCCGACATGGTAGAATATTTACAACTGTAGATGGTCGACTCAATAGAAGGCTTGTTTAGGCTAGACTTGTCTTGAACATATTAATGACACGACAATGTTGTTGGAAGCATTGACTCAAGGAGGACTCAACATATGAATTTGTGGATGGTCAAATGAGAGACAAATGGATTTCCCAACTCGGATACAATGATGAAGGGGGGTGTCATGTCCAAGAGAGACTATTACTTCCACTAACACAAATACAGAGACACATTTCTTTCCCAATTTCCCCCCACCATTTCTGGTGAGTACCTCTTTATTTTTATGCAAGATTGAGGAGAATAACATATGCTTGTTGATGTAAGCTCATCCTTCAGGCGCATCCCTTGGAGTATGTTTAACGAACCCTTAAGAAGGAGTGGTTTGATCCCATATGGGTCTTTCAATCTTTGTTTAATGAGTCCAAAGAGAGAAAATTCAGGAGTTTTTCAATTTTGGAGAGTCTAAAAAACACTTAAAGAAAACTCCATCGGGTCTTTTTTCATAAATTAATCTGACGAGACCAAAAAAGTGATAATCTATCGCTCATCAGATGTTTTCTTCAAATACTTAGTTCACATGTGGGATGTGAACGAGAAAGATTTTCATGTGGGTTCCCACACACTCACTATAGATATCAAGGATATCTAATTCTTAATAGGATTGTCTCGTCGTAGATCACGGGTGACTTTCATAGGTAGTAGGGGTGGCGATGAGCCTATGAACCACTACATCAGTGAACATTGTGTGTCAGGTACCCATAAACATAGCGGTAAATTCGCTATTAGGGATGTCCAATACTTGCCTCTATGAACCATCCTCTATACCATAACTCGCATGGCAGGGAGTGAAGCTCCCCATATGGCTCTGCAGAGCTATTTTCCGTATGCATTGGAGTGTATGGAGCCCCGAGTCTTCAACTGGAGTGAAGGGGTTCTTAAAAGTATGAAAAAACAACTTACCAAGTGAAGAAGTGGTGGGTTGAAACAATTCGCATATGGGTCGATTTTGGTATACTTCTTGTTGGTAGTATGGCTATCGTTACACCAAAACCCACAATTTATTGGTAAACTCACCACCGCCATCTTCTACCCTTTTCACAATACACTGGGGAGCGCTGACTACTTGCAATTTCGTGCAACAATCTCCCCCTTGAGAGAGAAGAACTGTGGCACAGTAAAGAGCATGTGGAGGCATAGTGCATAGTATGGAAGAGGCAGCACAGAGAATATAATGTCTAAGAGAATTTGAACAGTGTTGTTGCATGAGATGCAGGAAAGAGATCAGAGCATAGAAGAAGAAAGACGAAGAGGCAGAAGAGGGCATAGAATTTGAAGGAGCCAAAGGAGACATGGAGCTGTAACAGACCATATCAGAGATAGAGAAAGTAAGTAAAGTTTTATATCACAGGGTGTTAGGGAGGTTCTAGGGAGGACTATTGTCCTCATAAGTTTCAAGTGGGTGCTTGAACACAGGGAGTTGTAGCTTCCATCTAGTTGCAGCCAAAAAAACCAGGATGGTAGGGTGGTGCAAGGGAAAACTATTGTTCTCTATTATACAGGTTGTTGCATGTGTAAATGGAAGTAGGTGCTTCCATCTAGTTGGTGCTGAAACACTTAGGGAGTTGGTGCTTCCTTCTAGTGGGTGCTAGAGAAACCAAGGACTTAGTGCTTCCTTCTAGTGGGTGCTAGAGAAACCAGATAGTTGGTGCTCTCAGCGAGTTGTTGCTTGTAAAATAGAGGTGGTAGCATCAAAGGGAGTTGGTTCTCCTAAGAATGATAACATAAAGAAAATAAATATTACTTATCATATCAAGAAGAAGAGGTTTTTCCCTTTATGGGTTTCCTCAGGAAATATCTGTCTCTGTATATTTCATGTGTGTGATTGATGTTGAATATTTTATTGCTTACTTCCCTGCATTGTTTTTATCGTCATTGAGTGTGATCCAGGTGGATATTGGTGGCCACCCACCTCTTCCAAATGGCTCAAAACGGCTTTCTGGCAATTTTGGCAATTTACTATTTTTAGCAGGTTTTAACTTCCGGGGCCATTTTGAGGGCCCAAATGAAGGTTTTTCGAGATCAAGTTTCTCAATGATATTATAAGTCATAATTGAGCCCCCAAAATAAATCTCCTCGACGATACCTTTCCAATGAGCTATCATACGCCTAAAACGGAGATCGTATGCAAAAGTTACGACCCCGGGAAGTTGATGTACTAACTTAACCAAACGGGGCCCACATGTCTTTTGGCGCTTCATCTCCTAGGGTTAGGTTTTTGGATGTCTAGGACTTTTAGCATTCCCATTTATTGTAAAAGGGCCTTCAGAGCCTCATTGTAACCATCTTCTTTCGAATGTGAGTAGCCGTCACATCTCTTCTCAGAGATAAGCTACCACCATTCTAGCGAGTCTTTCACTTTGTACTTTTACAGTCTCTGTACATTTATTTCATTAATAGAAATCGTGTATTACTGTATATCTGTGATTCTTGTTATATTTATGCTATATCTCTATTATATTATTGTCTCTCTTGCAATATCTCTGAATATTTCTGTGTTATATCTCCGCTCTCATTTTGTGCCAAAAATAATCCGGATCAGAGTGTTTTGTAAAGAGTTTAAAATGGGCATAATGTTTTAAGCACAGTAGCAACTGATTCACCCCCCCTCTCAGTTGTCCAACACTTCTTCCTAAACAGGGTCCTAGTTTTAAGCTTGCAGGTAGAGTGGGGTATACCTACTCCACAGGATCTGAGAATGAAGAGGTGGGTGGACCTCATGGCCCGACATGAATTTGGTCCCATCGTTAAGTATAGCGACGTCTTCTTCGACTGGTTGAGAACTCAAATGCTCATGGTCTATGATTATGCATATGTTGGGCTAGAATTCCATGGAGATTTGGACCTAGCTCTTCCCGAAGGTTCCCAATGGGGGGACATAGGTAAGAAGGAAATTTTGTTTATATCATATCTTCGTTATTTTTAAAGATATAAAAAAAAAAAATTATGTTGTTTATCCGATGACTAATCAAATACTCTTCGAAAATGTAGATGTGGAACCTTATCATCCTCCAGATTCATCCCCTATAGAGAAGCGAGGGGAGAGAGGTGTCATAGCAGGAGTAGTTGCTTCTGACTTCGAGACCATAGAAAACAATCTGGAGGGACTCACAATGAATATCCCAGATGCCTCTATAGATGATATCCCTAGGCATCATCAGTGCCACATAGTGGGTGTGTCTGCATCCATCGATCGACTTCTCTATAGAGTAGCACGGGTAGTTGCATGTTATAGTGAACATCATCCTTGATGCTCTATTGTATATGAAGCCATGTGCTTCACATTTTTTATATTTTGGTCTTTGGACAAAAACACTTTTGTAAAATTTTATCGTTATTAATATGAGGCTCCTACCGGCTTACTTGTTTTATATACAAAAATGTGATTGGATTTTATAAATGTCTCAAATATCTGTCTAACACATAATTAGGAAATGTATATGTTAACATATTTAGACATATAGGAATGTGTTCATATTCAATGTAATCAAAATGATGTTCCAAGAGGTGAATTCGTAAATATACCCTTAACAACATAGGACTTCGGATAGAATAAACATTACTCAACTTTAGTACCACTAAATTTGAATCCAGTTGTACAATCTAATGGTAGATTCCAAGTGAAACAACGTTGTTAAATAATTCGATGATTGTACTGTATTCTGCGATATTGTTGGTTGCACGACCAAGGCATACACCATGTAGACTGATTAGTTCATCTGCAGGTGCATAGATTGCCCAAGCAACAGATGCTAAGTTTTGAGTACTGTGACTAGCGCCATCAGCAAAGCCAAGGTAGGGTAGTGAAGACAACGACATCTGGAAACCAATCACAATGCAAGGTAAGCAGCTGAAGGTTGAAACCAAACAACGAAAAATAACACAAGAGTATGATACACTAAAATTACAAGCACTCTTGAAAAAATGATTTAAGCATAGTACTTCTCTAAGTAAATCCCATTTCTGAGTTCACTCAATGGAAATCCATCATAATCTACCAGCTCACAAGCTCCCTTCTCCAACACTCGTTTCACAATATAAGGACCCCTCCACATAAGCTCAAATTTACCAGCCCCTAGGAAATCACGATCTTTCTCATAATGAAGAACTAGATCACCTTCAGAAAAAACATGTGGCTTGACATGCTTTTCATATTGGGATTTAACACGTTTTTTATGAGTTTCAATAACCAAGGCAACATCACAACAGGACTCGTCTAATTTCATCAAATACAAAAGACGTTCCTCTTCAGTAAAGGCATTAGGGAGAAGTTTGACGACTAGTTTCAAATATGGTACTTCACATTCAATCAGCAAAATTGCTTTGATACCATATACTAGCTAGAAAGGTGTGAGTCCCATGGCAGACTTGACAGATGTCTGATAGGCCCATAATGCTGAGAAAAACATTGTGTGCCAATTTTACTTATGAATTCCTACCATCCATCGAAGCATAGTAGTGAGAACTTTGTTAATTGCTTAAACCTAGCCATTGGCCTGTGGATAATAGGGGGTTGAGTTTTCATGGAGAAGACCCAACTTTTTAGTAAGTTCAAACATCTTAAAATTACAAAAATGACTACTTTGATCAGTAATGATGGCTTGATGCTTATTTACCAGAACAAGAAACAACTATAGTGCCTTGTTTCTTATTTACCGAAACAAGATTGGATACCCAATCAGTCAAAGCCACAGGATAGACAAAGACAACTTTAAGAAGTTTTTCAACTTCAAGCTTGATAGAAGCAGCTTTACATGGATGGACTAGGAGAAGTCTCTTTCAAACAGGTTTAGAGTCCGGATAAGTCTTAATCTCATGTACAACAATATCAGGATCAATACCTGTCATTTCTTCATAACTCCATGAAAAACTTTTATGGAATTCTTGAAAAAGGGCTTTATAAGTGTGAACCTCATCAGTAGAACATGAGGCAATGATATGAACATTTTCCACAACTCTGGGTTTAATTGATATGTCAAGAGGAACGGTAGGTGAAGTGTTACTCAAGTTCCCTTCATACAAAATATCATGTGTTGACTTAGGAACAGAAGAAAAAACAACAACGGTCGATGGAGTCGAAATCCGTTGGTAACTCTCTATGGTATCACGTTCTAGGAAGAGGATAGAATGATGATGCCCATCGTCCCATGGAGTATCTTCCATAGACATGACTGACATGATCATCTCATCAGTAGGAAATATCATGTGAAATGGATTAAGAGACGTATCACAGAGAAAAGGAGGAGAAGGATTTGTCGATTGAATAGCTTGATAAGCCGATTCGACCAGACTTAAAGGCATGTAGTCGTCGTAACGAAGATAATCAACAGATTTAGGTACTATCCACTGGTAATATGACTCAGGGGTTTCATGAATAGTGGTTGAGATCATGTTAATCGAAGCGCCAAAAGGAGGAGGAATATCGGGTGGTGGAATAGGAAATGTACCCATCAAAGTTGAATCTTTTAAAAGACCCACAGTGACATTCTCCTAACTGGGAGGTGTCTTCGAGATAGAAGGAAAGTTTCTAGTATGGGAATCAAAATTAAAGAAGGCCAGTTGGTTGACAGTAACGAACTTTCCTTGGTGTGGGAAACGTAACACATGGAAAAGGGTAGACACAACTGCGTGCATGGAATCAATCCAACTATGACCAAGTAGAAGGTTATAATCAAGAGGTGTATCAAAGACCTCAACCTCGACATTGACTAATTTACCTTCCAACGTAATAGACAAAGAAGGAAGAACATCGTAAGGTTTAAAACCTGTACCATTGAAGGCCTTAAGATTATTGTGAGAATCGGTAAGGGCAGGAGATTCAATATCTTTCCAGTAAGTAACAGACATAACGCAAGTCGAGGCTCCTTCATCAATAACGATTCTACAGATATTCTTGTTTTCCACAACAACTTGGATCTGAAATGCTAATTGAGGAGGAAGCCTTGGAATATGATCTTCCAAGTCAAATATTATTAAATTAGTATCGGTAGGATCAATTCCACCAATATCCTTTAACAACGCCTTCCATTGAGTAAGACAACTTTGAAGGACTTCAAGAGTCGACATCGTATAGGGTGCTTGTGCAAGGTCTTCTACAATGTTGTAGTTTTGGGCAGCACGCGTGTGAGGATTAAACGAAGAATTTAGAACAATGCCCTTGGGAGGAGGGCGAAGAACTGTATCGATACCCGATCATTCTAGATGAAGAGGACCATTTGCAGGTGAATTTGGAGGAAGTTGGACCAACAAAGATGGTATATCATCAAATTTATCTTTTGATGGAGAGTAATCTTTGGCTTGAGTTGCGACTACAACTTCATTCTTCTTAGAGTCACCAGTACACATAAGTACATAGGATGAGGTAGAAGAAGAGGGTTGGGCATGAATGACCAACTAGGCCTGCTTACGAGAAGGAAATGTTTGTGACAAGACGACAGGTGTAGAAGGTTTCCCGGTCCCCTGAAGGAACTTAGTAACCTCAGCACGTCGTGGAAATTCTTTCATATATTATCATCACCACAAATAAGGAAAGGGTAACGAGGTTTATGTTTATCTTTCTCGTCAGCCGACTGCATTTTGGATTTGTCAAATTGTTGATTGTTATTTTTTTCCTCCTTATTATTACCCTTCCCTTTCATTTTATTTTGATTTTTTCCGGTAGGTGTAGATTGAACCGAATTAACTTCAAAAGTTTTACCGAAAGAAGGAGTAGGAGTAGGAGTATTTTTTACATTATAAGTGGTAGACTTGGGATTGGTATGACTAGCATGTGTAGACTGAGTCTCAGCATGAAAGGTGCCAATCATACCATCAACAGCATGAGAAGCTACTGGAGGTGTTGGGGTAGGATGTGTGGAAGGATGAGGAGCATCAAGGATCAAGTTGTAAAGTGTGCCCATTTGTGAATAAACAAGATCTAGATATTGAACATGATTGATCACCTTCTCTTCAGTGACGACACCTCCCATAGCCACATCACAGGCAATGGGCCCAATGAGTGATTTGGTAAACCACTTAGCCAACAGTTGATCAGGAAGGGGAACTTTGATTAAGCATCTTATCCTCCTACACTCATGGATGTGATCAAAAATGTGAGTGGATGAAGATTGTTTAAAAGAACTCAAAATTTCGGTTCCTATCTCATATCGAATTCGCAATTGGTAATGTATTAAGAATTCCATGGCTAAGGTATTAAAGTTGTTAAATAATCCTCGTGGTAACTCAATGTACCATTTTTCTACCAAACCCATGAAAGCTCATTGGAAAAGTCATAATCTTATGGAATCATCCATCAATGAGTTGGAAGAGCACCAAAGATGGAAAGTCATAACGTGATTGTTTGGGTCTTCTCCCGATCGACCGTAAAACTTAGGAATGTCAGATAGTAACTTGGTCAATATGACGGGCCAATAAGGAGAATGAAAAATAGGATCATTCAAGATCCTAGATAAATCCGGTAAATCCAAAGTGGATAAAACAGGCAGTTGTCTGCTCACTTGAGGAAACTGGTAGTTTTGAGGAGGAAGCCCCGTAGGTATACTAGTAGGACCATAAGCGGTCTGTAGATAGTTATACAATACTGAAAGATTCGACTGTAGAGGGTTTTGATTAATATTAGGTATGTTCCCTTGGAAATCAACATTAGACTGAAAATTTTGACCCCAAGTAGAATTCATAGAACCTGGATACAGTTGACTGAGATTAGGGGGTACAAAAGAATTAAATTGAGGATGTTTTCCCCCAGAAGGTTGTTGAATCCCTTGGAAAGGAAGATTCCAAGGTTGATATTGTAACACAGGTATACTTTGTCCATAAACTAGGTTATGGCCTCTAACTTGAGGTTTCCCCCAGGGTTGAGGTTGTCCCCCAATTTGAGGTTGCCCCCCAAATTGAGGTTGACCTCCAATAGGAATCTGAAAACCAGAAGTGATAAGATGACTGGTGCCTCCAACTAGATTGGAGCCACTAGGGCCAGAATGATTAGATCCTCCAAACAAAGGTAGGGGAGGAACGTAAGGCCCCCTGGAGAGAACCTTGGTAGGTATAGAAATGAACTAACTATCGACATTATACCCAGGAGGAACAAAACATCTAAACCCTCCAGATGGATTATGAGTAGGAATAGCAATGGAAGTGTTCAAAGCATTATACCTAGGGGGAAGTGATGGATTTGGTCTAAGAGGAAGTGTTGTTCCAATAGGATCTTGAGTGATAACCACATTTCCAATAGACACAATCATAGCGTGTGGGACCATAGTAGAGTGGGCCATCTGGAGAGGAAGAATCGAGTGAGAACCAACAAACAATTTGTCTAAAACTATGGTGACATTACTAGTTGTGCCAGTAAAATGACATAAAGGTAATGTATAGTTAATAGACATCTCAGGCACTTGTGATGCCATAGGCTGATTAGAATTCATTCTTAGGTTGCCAAAAATATCACATACTATAGAAGAGGCAGAGCTAGGATTAAAAATTCCAGTAGTGTGAGCTGGGGTTCTAAAGGATTCACTTTGAAAAAGTGGATCGTCTACTCCAGATCTTGTGTTAGGTCAAGTAGATACTTCAGTGTTGTCAACAACAACAATTTATCCCGATGAGTTTATCCAGATAAAATGTGCATCTTGTCTAATAATCAATAACGAATTTGGGGGAAGTCGCAATGCCTCTAAAGAATCTGAAACAATTCGGAATCCCTCTAAATCAAGGATGATTTTAGGGCCTAAATTTCGCTCATGGGCTAATTTTCCATGGTTTTTCCAAAAACAAGATTCACTATTTTAAAAATGATTCGCCCAAATTCTATAGGATAAAATTATTTTACCTTAAAAATCACAAAATTTTATAAAAACTATATAAAATCCTTAGAAATTTGAATATTTTTACAAAAATATCGCCAATCATTTATAGTTGGCATATGAAGGATTAATAAGATTCGCCAAGGTTTCTAAATTTTAAAATAAATTTCCATCCTTAAAATCATCCATGCTCTAAAGAATGTGTACTTTCAATCTCATAAGCTACTTTGTTATTGATTTCTCCCTCAGGAGAGCCTTCTGGTGAGTTAGGAAGAAAGGGGAGGTAACCTTCCAGATCTTTTGGGGGTATTCCTTGCATCCTATGTGAATGGAGAAATTTGATGTTGGCTGAACCAAATAAATAACGAAAAAATCTATGGCCAACTAGAAAAACAAACAACAATCACTAATAAAATCTAGAAATCAAACCAAGAAAACAAACCTTATTATTTCAAAGTCACTAGTTGGTGATGAAATCCAATGTCGCAAAATCAAGACAAGAAGGGGTTGGGATAAAGCGGGTGGAAAATTTGCGTTGACGACCTACTTAATGAACTTACACCCTGGTGCAATCTCCCACACATAATCGTGGGTATACCCTCCAAGGAGCCCGAGTGATTTTGTCCAATGTCGATTCCAGGTACCATGAAGACTTTACCCTTCATAGTCACCTCGTGTAAATACCCTAAGGAGATAGGATACTAAGGTTACCAACTACAACAATGATTCCTAGGGAAATAGTCGACAGTCTGATCCACATGCAAAGGCAGGGTATCTAGCCCGAAATCAAATCGAGAGTCTCCCACACATAATCGTGGTTATACCTTCGAGTGACCCCAATTAATATCACAATATCTACACTACGACCAACAAATAAGGGTGAGTAACTCTGCCAATCCTAATGCGACCTCATGATTGACCCTTGCGTTAGAAGAGCTTCCCGGGACAAAATGTAGAAATTGGATTTGAACTCTCCCTATCACAAGATACTATTGTGTTTTTTTATGCTTTGGAGAGTGTGCCTTACAATCTATTCCAAAGCGTTATCCTAGATAATGTTGGTGAGGAGAATTTCTAGAGAATAAAAGTTACTAATAAATTTTATAATTACGTTGTGTTTTAAGAGTTGTTGTTTACTCAAAAGGGAGATGGGAATGAAACTAATGATGTTGTGACCTTGACCCAATAAAATGAAAGAAGAGATGAATATGCAATCTTTCAATTCGATGAACTCTAATTATAGTAGGGAGAAGGTATTTCTTTTGAGGTACAAAAGCTACAAAGTATAATTTCTCAATTCTTGAATGAACAAAATTCCAAACAATCATGAACTACAAAATTTTCCAAATTCTCTCTTAATCAAGTATTTTGAATGCAATAATTTTCTTATGGAAGATTACTAAAAAGAATAAATAAGTTTAGTTCTTCCTTTCCTAAGTCAAATCAGATATGTAATGGTGAAAGGAAATCATAATACAAGAAAATTAGCACGCTCTCAACACAATTCCCAAATCAAACTTGTACTTGACAAAAATGAAAAAGACAAGAAAGCCTTTTGCCAAATGCAAGCAAAAATGTCTTTCAATCAACAAACAATCTGGAAAATGAAATCAATACAAAACTTCAAATAAATCAAAGACCCTTTTTCAAACAAGCACTCAGATCAAGATCCAAAGATTATATCCTTGTGACAAAGATCAAAAGAAAAACTTGCAAATTTTACAAAGAAAGACTTTCAATCACTAAAAACCAATCAAATGAAAGCCTTAAACTCATGAATCAATGAAACACTGGTATCAAAAGTTCATCCTAGGAAACTGAGGCAAAACTGGGTGAAAAACGACAAATTGACTCACTCCAACAAATCCTACAGGAATCGTTGCAGGCTGACAGTGGGGCACAGTGCGACGGGCTAAGGTCATCACAGGCTACCAATAGGACACAGTGTGACGTCAACACACTGGATTGCACAAGAAGGATGTGATTTCTGAGGGTCATCACGGGATGTATATATGGTATAGTGTGACAATCTCTGTAACTAAGGAAAAAATGGGAGAAAGGAAAAACATCTAACTAAACTTTTAGACCCAAGGAGTCCAGATGGATCACCCACAAACTCAGAGAATGAATTCAACCAAAAGAAGGCAGGCTAAAAGAAAATGAGAAGCAAANAAAAAAAAAAAAAAAAAAGTCATATCCCCAGTATGGTCACCAATTTTTTTATCGGACTAATCGGTAAATGAAAACATAAACAGATCTCCTTAGATCCCACTGGAAACTAGAACAAAACAGAACAAAATATAAGACTTTCACTAGGCTCTAATTATTGAGTTTACTAATTAACAAGAGATAGACATCATACCTTTTAAATGTTGTTTCCTCTTTCCATTGACATCCTATCTTTGTTCCAATGCTCCTATGATATTGAACCTACAAGGGAAAACAATCCAACCAAAGTGAAAGCAACACAATATACTCAACAGGAACCTATGTATGTGATCAAGGAATCATACAATAAAATAAGACTAGTTTTATGGGAAAGAAACAAATCGTTGTATCATATTAAAATGAAAGTGGAGACTACAACCAAAAGCCTTGATTTTGCAAGGTCCCCTTTCAATTTCCCTTTTCTCCAGCACACACACTTGCTCCAAAGCCTTTGAATGAAGAAGATCCACCATGTAGCTTGTAGAACCAAAGAAAATCTCTCAAGAGGAAGTATAACTCTCCATTCAAATATTATCCTATTCAACCTTAGCCTTTTCCATGAGAGATCCCTCTTTATATAGTGTGAAAGAGAGATGGATGAGGAGATTAGGATTATCCCACCAAATCAGAGAAGCAAGTAAGATCCAAACCGTTCGGAGGCCACCTCATCTTCTAGAATATCCCCTTCTAGAAATTTTGTGAAGTTTGACTTTTCCTTATCCTTTGGCATCGTCGCACCCAAGGTATATTGCAGCCTGTGGAGACGTCACAGTCCATCTCTAGATCAGGATGTGATGATCATGCACCATCGCACCCCATACATTTTGCAGGGTATGATGACCTTCCTTAATAGGGTTTTTGAGAAAGAAAATCAAATCACTCTCTTCATGGAAAAAGACTCTTTTTATCTTTTCAGGGAACATGTTTCTCAGTGTTTCACTGGGGTGAGCAAAATAATGTGTAACACATAGTGATCCTATTTGATTCTTTTGAATATAAGTCCCAACATATAAGTATCATATTTTTTATACCACATCCTTGGTGGTTGTTTTAGACCATACATGGACTTTTTCAGCTTGCATACCATCTCCTTCTTTCCGTTCACAACAAAGCCTTATGGATGCTTCATGTAGATTTCTTATTCCAGATCCCCATGTAGGAATATTGTCTTCACATACATCTATTCTACCTCAAAATCAAATGCATCAACAACAAACAACAAAAATATAACAGAAGTTGACTTGGAAACATGAGAAAAAATCTCACCAAAATCAATTCCCTCAACCTGGGAATAACCCTTTCCTACTAACCAAGATTTGTATTTCTCCACTTTTCCTTCTGCATTAAGCTTCCTTTTAAATACCCATTTTCTTCCAATGGGATTTTTTCCAGTCAAAAACTCCACTAGATCCCAAGCCTCATTCTTATCCAAGGCTACCATTTCTTCAACCATGGCCTTTTCCCATAGTTTTCCATCCTATGAATCCACTGCCTCCCAAACAGTTCTAGGATCATCATCTGTAATATATAAAACAAAATTTGAATCAAAATAAGGTGGAGTATACCTTTCTGATATATTTTTTTCTCGAGCCAATCTCCTCAATACTGGAGTATGAGGATCTTCTTCTTTCGATTCATATTCTTCTAGAGAGTTTGATTCGTCATCCTTTAACTCAAAATATTTCTTTTTTGGTTCGTCCTTACTTGGTAGGACCTTATGTTTGAAAACATCTTTCATTTCTCTAAATACCACATCTTGGATATACACAACCTTCTTAGTTTATGGGTTCCAAAGCTTATAACCTTTGATACCATCTTTATACCCAATAAATATACACTTTTCAGCCTTCTTATCTAGCTTACACATGTTTTCCTTTGGAACATGAGCATATGCCTCAAAGAAAAATACTTGAAATGTGTGAGAGAGATTTTATTACCATTTCATACCTCGTGTGGAGTCTTGTCATCCATTGTTGTTGAGGGTGATCAATTGACCAGGTAACATGCAGTACCCACTGCCTCTTCCAAGAATTATTGCCCTAACATAGCACCACTGAGCTTGCACCTTTTTTTTCCCATCAACATCTTGTTTATCCTTTCTACAGCTCCATTATATTGAGGTGTATAAAGAGTAGTCTTCCGCCTTGATATACCACATTTCTTACATAATTCTTCAAATTCATTCCTACAGAACTCTCCACTATTATCCATCCTCAACACCTTAATTATTTTCTCTTTTTGATTCTCAACAAGAGCCTTAAACTCTTTAAACCTATCAAAGACTTTGTATTTACTCCTGAGGAAATATATCCAAGTATTCCACAAGAATTCATCTATAAATGAGACATAGTAAGAATAATTTCACAATGATGGAACCGACACAGGTCTAAACACATCATTGTGCATTAACTGTAAAATTCCTTCTACCCTTGTTGCACTAGAGGGGAATCTTACTCGATTTTTCTTCCCATATACACAATGCTCACAGAAATTAAAATCCAGAGAGAAGTTAGACATACATTCAACCATAAATTTACCGTGTAGTAGTTCAATACCCTTCTCTCCAATATGCCCCAACATTTTATGACACAACATAACCTTTTCTCTAGAGACTGTAGGATTTTTTTCTTCTTCGGCTCCAATATCAGGAACAATGGAACTATTAAACTCATCACTAATAGTGCTACCTTGCATCTTATTTAGCGTTCCAATCTGGACTCCCTTCAACAACATCATTTCTCCTTGAACCATCCTGCAGGTTTCTTTTTCAAATATTGTTTTTACCCCCGCATCGTCCATTTTTATTACAAAAATCAAATTTATGGCCAATCCTAGGATGTGCAGAACACCAAGAAGTGTTCTAATCCTTCCATCTATGAGCCTCAAATTGACTCTTCCTCGTTCTATTATTTTGGTTGTTGAGTCATCACCTAGGAAAACATTACCTCCATCATACCTTTCGTATTCACAGAACCACTCCCTATGGGGAGTCATATGAAAGGATCCACCTAATTCAACCAACCATGCCTCATGATATGCATGTGTTCTTGTAGAAGCTAGGTACACATCCCCTCCTTCTTCCTTGAAGGTATTTTCTTTTATAGAGGAAGCACCTTCAAATCCCTTCACTTTCTCAACTCTTTTGGATCTACATGCTTCTTGAAGTGCCCTTGTTTTCCACATCTCCAACATACCTTTACAAACTTTCTGGGAGATTTAGATATACCCTTGGATTTAGATCTCCCACTTGAGGACTTAGATCTATTTCTTTCCTAGGAGTATCCTCTTGCAAATAATGCATATGTGCTTTGTCCTTCCATGTTCTTCCATATAATCTCCTCCGACAACAAGGATGAGACCACATCATCAAAACTTAAATTTGTTGTATTACTACCTATGGCCATAACTAGACTATCCCATGATTATGGCAAAGATAAAAGTAAACCGATACACTTATCTTGATCTGAAATTTTAATCTCAACAGATAATAAATGACTTACCATAGTATTGAAGGCATTCATATGATCTATCACAAAGTCTCCATATTGTGTCCTCAGGTTATACAACTTCTTCCACAAGAAAAAATTATTTACCAGGGACTTAGGTTGATACAATCTCCCCAACTTATCCCATAACTCCTTTGTTGTAGATTCCCTTGACTCATTTAGTAATATTGAATCTGAGAGACACAATCAGATTGTGTTCTTCTCCTTCCGATACAATTTTTTCCAGACATCTTTTGACGTTCCTATAGTTGCAGTACCTAGATCCACCTTGATCCATTGATCTATATCTACCAACAGATCTTCCATCTTGAGCTTCCACAGCTTAAAACGTTTTCCATTAAATTTCTCAATCTATATTTTTGAACTGCTCGCCATTTCTTTTCACATGAAGAATCAATACCACAGATCTCCCACTGTAACAAGGCTTATCACAGTCCCAAGCCAAACCCATGACCAAAAAGGCATCCCCCTGAAGCCAATAATTACTCTGATACCAAATGTATATTTTAACCTTGTACAATTATTTACTGCAAACAAATTTTCAATAAAAGAACAAAAAAGATACAATGGCAATTATACACATTACACAGAGATTTTTCCCCTGGAAACCCAAACTGGGAAAACAAACATCTTCTATATTCATTCCAAATCAAACCAGCATCTTGTAGCATCCAAAACCCTAATCCAATAACTTGGACTACTCAATAAACCCTAATTCCTTAACCGGAAATAGAAAACCATCAATGAAAACCATGTGCCGAAAAAAATGCCCAAAAATAAATGCAAAAAACAACCAAAGAATATAACACATACCCAACACTCTCCCACTTGATTTTTTCTTTCATACAGGGGGTTACAAGGTTACATATTCAACAATCTAGGGAAACAATGTCCATAGATCCTCTACACCAAGAGAACTTATCAGTGCTCACAAATTTTGTTAATGAATCTACAACATTCTTCAAAGTGTCCACCTTCATCAGCAACACCTTTTCTTCAACCATATATTTCACAAAGTGATATTGAACATCAATATGTTTTGTCTTTGAATGATAAGTTGGGTTCTTCATAAGAAAAATTGCACTTTGATTGTCACAATCTATCCCTACAACTTGTTGTACCAACCCAATACCTGAACACAATCTTTGTAACCATATTGCTTCCTTGCTTGCACGAGTGGTTGCCATGTATTTAGCTTATGTATTTGAAAGTGCCACTACAGACTGTCTTTTTCTCATCCAACTGATTTCTCCTCCAAACAAGTTAAACACATATCCTCTTGTATATCTTATATGATCCATATCTCCATCCCAATCTGCATCCACAAATCCATGTATATCCAACACTCTGTCCAAACCTGGTCTTCCTTGGTAGCACAATCCATAAATAGTAGTGCCACACAAATACATGAAAACTCTCTTTACTGTTTTCCAATTCTCCTTCCCTAGTTTTGACATATACCTGCTCAAAACTCCCACTGCATGTGCAATTCCTGGTCTAATACAAACCATTGCATACATCAAACTACCAAATACACTCACATATGGAACACGAGACATGTCCTTCTCCTCTTCCTGCATCTTAGGACACTGATCCACACAGGTTATATGAGATAATAGAACTAGAGGAAGAATGAATGATGGCCAGTTTCATTCAAGTGGTCGAAAAGAAAATGCATAAGGAATGGAATGACCGTAGCATATGATATAAAATACTCCAACCTGGCTCGTTAGTATTATTATATGACAAAAAATATTTACACCATCCTGACAACCTATGCATGTGTTGGTTGGGTCCTTTCGAACTAGTTTACAATAGTGAAGCAGGTGCCTCCAAGATAGAAAACCTACATGGGAAGTTTCTCAAGGGACTCATTAATGGAAGTAGTTTGAAGGTGTACTATGGCCAACATGGTTCAACCATCATTTATCTCCCACTCTCAACTTTTGAAACCAGGTAGATTAGGTTTAGTGTAGGTTGTACAAGATGTACCACATCTCCTAGTCAACATAATTTACCTTTTGGATAGCGCAACATTCACATCATTCACGTAGAAGAACTTGATAGATTGGAATTTCGTGAATATTTTCCATATTTTCAAAGAAGTTTGATACTTTGGAATAGATACAAGGTTTGGATATTGTCTAAAAATTCACACGGACTTTGGAGGAGTTTTCTAGTAATTTAATTCATATAAAGGGAAAGTAATCCCAATTAGGAATTTCATGCATGCATGAGTACATAGTTAGTTATACCACCACATTTTCCAACAAGAATCACCTGTACAATGGATCTAAAATATCGATATCCATATGAGTCACATTTCATTGCTACTTTCTACTTTTTCTCCAAGCCACCCCCTCCATCCCATCTTTCTTTCTCTCCTTTGTCATCTTCTCCACCACCTTCCCTTTATATTGTTGGATTACTGAGAGGGGAGTGAATCAATAATAGTGTAATTATAATCCTTTTTCTTCAAATGTTATATCAATGTAGAATTATTATCCAATAATGAGCAGTAAGAAATAAACAATCACACATACACACAGTACACCAGTGTTTTACGTGGAAACCCAAATCGAGAGAAAACCACGAAATGTTTTTTCTTATATGTCTTTAAGAATTACATTCATTGGAAGCACCAACTTCCTTTGTTTTCCAGATGCAACTGGAAGGAGGCTCCAACCCCCTAGTTTCTAACGCTACAACCTGAGGGAAGCTCCAACTCCCCAATTCTTTGGCTACAACTAGAAGGAGGCTACAACCCCCAATGTTCTCCTGCTACAACCACCTGTCCTTGCTCCGTCCTGCCACCCTGAAGTAGAAGTAGAATGATGAAACCACTGTCACACTATCACTGTGAGTTATACCACTGTAAACCTGTACCAATAAATATGAACCATGCATCAACCATGCATCAACCTGTACCTCAACCTGTAATCAACCTGTGACATAAACAAGTGCATCAACCATGCACCAACCTATAATCAACCTGTACCATAAACAAGTACATCCAACCATGTATGAAGCATGTACCAATCATGTGTCAACTACTCATCAACTATGACTCATCAATATGTACCAACATCATCAACTATACACCACATGTATGTGTGCCAACTCATCAACTATTTGTCTCAGCCATGTACTCAACATGTACCACAACCAAAATCCCTCATCAATTTCATCATACAAATCTGATGTGTAGCTCTGTAATAGACCTAGTGTATATGATCACATTCCTCCAAACCTTCCTTAACTTTAAAAACAAGAGACTAGCATTTTCATCAAACTTTTCTTTAGGGTCTCGCATGCCCTGGTTTTGGATTAGTCAACAACCCTAACTTGAGTAATGCGCAACTTTGAACTGTAATGTACAAGATGAAGCCCGTGCAATTTTCTTCGGTGTGTTTTGTACAGTTAAGGTTTCCTTGCGGAACCTCTCAAAGGGAGTTATAGTAATACCTTGTTGAACGGCTTATTCTAGAGTGACGTGTAGCAATGAAACCTTTACAAAAATATTTGATGAATTGATATAGAGCTATTACCGCAGAATACTATAGATTAGTAGCTTGAAAACATTTTGTCCCAGCGAGATTTTTATCTGTTTATGAAGAATTTATGATGTTTTACCCAAAACCTTGATTTTGACTAGTTTGGGGACTGGCCACAAACCTTATTTTCCACGGAGTGTAACTCCCCAAAATACAGCGACCCACAAACAATTTTTACCACGGATACTTGGATATGTTTTTTTTTTTTTTTTTTTTTTTTTATATATATTTTTAGTATATAAAAAAAATTATAGTGAAAATGGTGAGATGATACTGTAAATAACATACCTTAGAAGCACAATCAAAGAATTTATCCTTCCTTGCATTTATTCTTTTTCTTCACTTTCCTCATTTCAGCATATATATAATTTGGTTACCTCATAAGCCTATAGATATTTTGTGCTTCTCAAGTGTGCTTCAAATGGGAGAGCCTTGCCTCTTATTTATACCTTACTCTCAGTAGCTTCCTTAAGAAACATCTTCTAGGTCACTTGGCCCTTTCCTTATTTAGGGTTGGGTCCCTTCTAATTTCTCCATTAAATTTATTATTGAAATAATATATTTTGTTCACTTTGAATTATAATACACTCATCTTCACTTTATTATTTACCTTTTAAAATCCTCTTAAAACCACTTTTGGCTACTTTGACCCAGCACCGGGGCTTCTAGATGACATGAGGGTCCATACAAAGTTAAGTAAGACCATAACCGAGCAGTGAGGGATGTGACGTTATCACATACTACCAAAAATGGCATGACTTGTACTATCCATATAAATGGTATTTATACTAAAATATATCATAAATCACATGGATTTTATTAAACAAACTTAAGTTAGGCTAGCTAAACTGGGGTCTCCAACTTCTCATATTACGCCCAACTCTCTAACTTGAGGGGTGTGACATTCATACCACGAAGAAATGACATGGCTTGCTTTCATCCATCCTGGGGTATTTTCCCGACAAGTTCCACTTTCCCTTCATCTCATTATTATACAATTAATCATGGATTCTCTTGCTCCACAAAGCATCTTCAACATTGAGGGCTTTCACCATAAGGGGAACCACTTTTGGAGTTCATCCATATTTACTTCTTATCAACCATGAAAAAACAATAGTGAGTCATATTTACATCAAACAATATTGGGTCCATTACCCAAACCTTTGTGCTTCTGTACGGCTTTTTCAGGGTTGACGACAATAACCTTAATCCTTAATCTCCTGCGGCGTGATGTAACCTCGATGCAATAATGAAATCATATCACTCCTTAACCCCCACATGGAATCATGCCTTTGTCCTCTACATCCGTGGTGCCAGTCCCCTAGAACCATGCCTTTGTCCTCCGCATCCGATAAATCTCTCCCCCTTTGTCTGTCAATGGCAAAGGGTATCTTTCCATCTGGGGTTGCTCCCCCCTACATATTTTCCTCTTATGGTGCTTCCTCATGTACATCTGGGACATGTGTAAGATAACGTCAAAAGAATTCATTTTGGAGTAGAAATAACTCCAAGTCTTTGGCGAAGATATTCCAACGCTTCCCGTTGAAGTGGTTTTGTAAATATGTCGCCACTTGTTCTTTTATTACATACTCAACTCGGTGTTATTTTTTTGCAAACACGATTTCTCATGAGAGAGTGCGTTGGGATATTAGCCAGTCTTAGATTCATCACCAGGTTTTTTAGGATATTGATGGCACTTGTATTATCACAATATATTGGAAGGGGCTCATCATGCTCGGCTTAATAATATGTCTCACATTAGAAACTTTGTTTCATTACCAAAGAGACACGTGGCCCGCAACGTGTTGTTCCACAATAATATGCCACCGGCTGTATATAGAGATATCGTTGATTGTTTCTTGCTTAGTCATCAATACTGGCACTCCTAAGTGGGCGTTGCTCCATTGGTCCTTCATCGGTCATCAATACAATACCTTAAATATTCATCGGTAGGCAATGAAGGTGATGGATAACTGGCGGATTTTCGTAATCCAAACTCTTATGTTCCTTTGGTATATCTGAAGATCCTCTTTACCGCTATTACATGTGATTCCTTTGGTGGTCTTGGGAAATCGTGCCACCCTGTCCGGCTGCTACGTATGGTGCGGATGTTTGTCGCATATAGTGAAACATGATGATCACGTTTACATATCTTGTCGATGCGGCAGACTTTGAATCATCATCTTTGCTCAACACAATTGGTTTGCATGGGGTGATGGTGGTTATGATCTTCCGATTTCAAACCTATTTAGCGATTCTCGATACTTGGTTTGGCGAAATGAATTGCTTGGTTTCTGTTTTGACGTATCTGGATCCCGGGGAAAGAGGATAGTTCTCCAGTAATGACATTTCAAAATCATTATGCGTACTTAACGCAAATTTCTGGCTTAACGTATCCTGCAAAGGTATCATCAGTATAAAGGCTTCAATTAATGAAGATGATACCTTGACTTACCTTGATGTAGAGTTTGGTTTATGTATTTCCTTTCCTGAAACCTTGTTGGCAGATGCCAGCATCTGGTCAAGATTTTCACGTATTAGCTCTAGAGACCTATTTTGAATATTACAAGACCTTCTTTAATTTACAAACATGGTTGTATTGATTATCTGACAAATGAAATTATTCTGGTTGTTCATTGTAAACTTATTCTTCAAGTTCCCATTAGGAAAAGTTGATTTAAAGTCCATCTAATATACTTTAACATTCTTGGAGCGTGCATAAGCTAAAAAACAAGGTTAGCTTCGATTTGACATTTGGGAAAATGTCTCTTCAGTTCCTTGGATCTTTCATATCCTTTACGTATTAATCTAGCTTTTGTTCCTTGTAACTTGTCATCTTCATTCAATTTATTCCACAAGAACCATTTGGTGCCAATCGCATTCTTATTCTTTGGTGGTGGACCAGTTCCCCGAAGTGTCATTTTCTCCTATTTGATCAATTCTTCTGTCATGGCCTTATTCAAAATTCATCCTTGTTGGTTTCTTTAAAGCCGGTTTTGGTTCAATTGTGGATAAAGGTGTTGGGTGTGTTTGTTAAATTGAATGGATTGCTTTCTTCTTGAAGATCTCAACTCCTGCATCTTTGTTTCCAATAATCTGATCCGAAGAATGATTATTCTGTACTTGTCTGCTAGGTGTATTTGGAGATATTTTCTGAACTTGCTCTTCTTCTTCGGTTAGATTCTCTTCATCTTCATCTTCTCTTCTTCTTCTTTTCATCTTCTTCTTCAAAGTTGTTCCATTGATTTTTCTTCTTTCATTGATTTTGGTCTGCCTATTTCAATAATTGTTTACTGACCCCAATATTTCCCTTTGTTTTAATCTTTCGTTAACCGCCTTATGCTTTCATTTTGTATTGCCGAGTGAAACCGAAAACAAGTATTCATTTGTCCACCCGCGAGTCAAACTTTCCCATTCTTCCATCTTCTCTTTGATGTAGCATTTGCTTCCAAAAGGCTTTGAAGTGCCTTCACGTTCATTTGCGATCTTCCAGCTCATGGGAGGTTGCTCGGTGTTGTTCGAGGCATTACTCTATTTTGAGATGTGGTAATACCTTTGCACATTGATGTCAAAGAAATATCTATCAACTTTGAATCGGTACCTCGTGTTTGAGCCATTTCTTGTATTGTCTTGTTCTTTCTTTCAACAACTCTCCGTTACTGTTGAAGTTGTCCATAGCGTGCCTTTTATTCCATTGATTCATGAGTGAGATCCATATAAATTTCTTTGGGGTGAATTCTCCTTCATTATCATATCTGAAGCATTTGATTCTTGAACCCATCATTTCAACCATTTTCCTTGTAAGATCTTGAAATTTTCAAAAAGCTTCTAGTCTGTTCTTGAGAAATAAAACTGCAGGTCGTGCAGCATAATCATCAACTAATAACATAAAGAGGTATCTCACCTTTTAATCCTTTTGTTGGCCAGTTGGTCCAGCAGATTAGTATGCACAATTTCCAGTGGTTTTGTTTTCTTTCCTTTGAACACAGTCTTTGTTTTCTTTCCCTTATTAGCAATGCTTATAAAGGGTGTTGGATGGTTTAAATTATTTGGGGAATTCATTTCCTCTTTTGCTTCCAGATTTGACAAGGGTTATCAAAGATGCGACCATTCTTTTATTACCATAGCCAACTTTCATCTTCCTTTTCCCACCAGAAAACGCACTTTCCATTTCTAATTTGCTTAACACATATAATGTTGGCAGAGTTCTTCTGCGGCCCGTGGCGGCGATAATTCCATGAACCTTCTTTTCTTATCTCACACTTTTGTGAGTCGAAGGTAACACATGAACTTGGTCCCGCACATTTTGACTCACCCTTAAAGATTATGTTTCATATCTTCTGAGTAGAACATTTTCTGCCTTTTATTCTTGTTCCCGGTTCGGTATTACTTTCGATGATTTTGGATGAATCACCATTTCCAAAGGAAGCCGATCCATCTCTTTTCTTCCGTAATGAAACTTGTCTCTATCACCTATCGTATTGTTTTGAACATCCAATCAACATACCAATTTGTGTTTCTTTTTTTAACGATAGGTGGTATTGCATTATTCATTGCTATGCTTATATCTTGTTTTCTTATCCGTAATGTCATTTCGGAGGGTTGTGATACATTTGAGGGTTCTTTAGGAGGTGCATCGTTTCACCCTGATTTTTGACCATGTGTCCAAATTGTTACATTTAACATTCCGCCGATTCTCAAGATTCAAACTGACAACTTCTTCGTGTTCACTTTAGGTTTTCTTGAATAACCCTTTATTATTGTGGCTCTCAAAGTAGTTATTGTTCCTATTGGTAGCTCTGCAATTCTGACTTATTGTCAAAATTATTACATGCATAACATATGACACAAAATACAGGTTTGATACGGTAGTTGAAGATATTATGAAAGGTGCTCTTATGAATCCTTAATCTTCTTGAGGCACACCCTATCTATTTTTGATTATGAAATATGAATCTTCGGTGGAGGAGTGTCCCTATAATCTTCCACTTGTATATCTTGCATCTCCTTTGATTGTTTCTGCTTAACCTTTTGGATTTGTTTCTTGGTCTATTTTGGAGCGCAATCCAATACGATTGAGTCGGACTTGTCAGTGATAAGATTTTCACTTGTTGATAATGTCATCCAGGAGTTACGCATATTTTTCTTTTGAGATATCCTTTCTTAGTGTGACAATCTGCGCTTTAGAGTTTCCAGTCTGTCCTTTCCTTCTGGTTGTTGTTTGAGTGCTTCTTCAATTCTTTTATATTCTTCCTATTTGAACCTAGCCTAAATTTGTGATCATTTTCTAGTTCTTGAGTGTCTATTTTCTTATCTAGTTCTACTTGTAGTTTCTTCTTTTCTTCTTTTCTCTCGATGCTTCTATGGCACTCAGTGAATTCTTCGAGTCAACTTCTGCCTCTTCAATTTCTTCTTCATATGCTTCTTCATATTCTTCTTGAAGTCTTTTTATGGAGGTCTTCTATTGCCATGAATGAGACTCTCCTTGATTCTTGACTTCATCTACATCGATGATGAAATGTCTTCTTTAGTTACCAGAAATTTTTCTTGAAAACTTTTCTTTGTAGTTCTTTTACCTTTATATGTTTGTCTTCCTTTTGAGTAACCTTCTTCATTTCTCTTTTCTTATAGGGGACATTTGTTATCAAAATAGCCATTTGCATCTGAATTAAAACAGATTAAAGGGAATCTTGCCTATGCACCCTTGGACACTGTTGGTCTTTTGATGAAGTTGGCCCTTCTTCATCATCTTAGAGAGACATCATTGTTGTTGCTATATTCTTCTTGTTCCTTTTCTTTTTCTTTGATCTTTGAAGGCTTTGAGAGGTAAAAGCTGCTTTTACGTCGGATTTTCCTATTAGGTTATCATCTTATATCTTTATTTAAGATTCCATCGCGGTTCATCCATGCTTGATCCGATATTTCTTCAGTTACAAATTATCTTGGGGTTGAATGTCATAGGAAGAGTTCTTAGTACTTTTTTGAACAATTTCAGATTCTTGATTTCTTCTCTCAATCCTATGATTACCTCATTGTTTCATCGACTCATAAAGTTGGATTTGTGATATCTTCACATCTTCCTTCATTTTAGTTGTTGAGTGACCTCTGTAAGTTTGAGCTTTGCTTCTTTGACTTTTGAATCTCCTTCATAAATATTATTTCAAAGCTTGTCTATTTAAATATCTTTAGCAGATTTACAATGTGTAGCTTTGGTAAATACTGTATCCGCAGGAGACCATTCAAGGGGTGCATTTGTGGCTTTGATATTATTCTCACCCAATTTCACTTCTTTGTCATTTTGTTGGTGGGCAGTGGTGCTATCTATCCATCTACAATTGATAGTCAAATTTCAAATCATGTGCCAGTATATATGTCTTCATCTTTATGCTCCAAAGAACCACTTTTGTCCATCAAGCAGGTATTCCATTTTATGAGTTGGTACTCTCGATGATCTAACTTTCAGTGGCTAAAGCTGATTTGAAGGAACCTTCTTTGATACCAATTGTTGGATTAAGGAGGTGAATTAGTAGGCAGTAATTATAATCCTTTTCTTCAAATGTTATCAATGTAGAATTATTATCAATGTGAGCAGTAGAAATAAACAATCACACATATACGCATATTTTACAGTGTTTTACATTGAAACCGTCGAGGAAAATAATGGAATGTTTTTTCTTATGTCTTGAGAATTACATTCATTGGAAGCGCCAACTTCCTTTGTTTCCAGTACGCAGCTGGAGGGAGGATCCAACCCTAGTTTCTCAGGCTAGAACCTGAGGGGAGCTCAACTCCCAATTCTTTGCTACAAGCGAAGGAGGATACAACCCCAATGTTCTCCGGCCTACAATGGGAAGGTGGCTACAACCACTGTCCTTGCGATCTTGCCACTAGAGTAGAAGAAGAATGATGTAACCACTTTCACACTATCAACGTGAGATATATCGTGCAGACCTGTACCAAATAAATCTAAACCATTGTGCATCAACCGGCCATCAATATACCTCAACTGTAATCAGCGTACCATAAACAAGTGCATCAACCATGCACCAACTGTAGTAACGTATTACCATAAAACTGAAGTTACGCATCAGCCATGCACCACCCTGTAATCCTGACATGTACCAAGCAAGCAAGTTACGTCAACCATGTATGAGTATGTGCCAATCGTATTAGCTACTCATAAGCCATGACTCATCGATATGTTACCAACATCATCAGCCTTACACTTCATGTATGTTCCAGCTCATCAACTATTTGTCTCTCAATCATGGTACTCAACATGGCCGCCGCAACCAAATCCCTCATCAATTTCATCATCCAAATCTAATTTTTAGCTCTATAGCCAGACTTGGTGTATATGATCACATCCTCAAACCTTCTTAACTTTAAAAACAAGGGGCTACATTTTCATCAAACTTTTATTTAGTCTCCACGTACTAGTTTTTGGATTAGTCAACAACCCTAACTTGAAGTAATCATAACTTTGAATTGCAATGTATAAATATATACCAAACTGGTACCTGAACTTTTGCTTTAGTGTGTTTTATGCAATTCCTCAAGTTTCACTACTTGGAGCGTCCGAGAAAAGGTTATAGCAAAAATAAGCGCATTTGTTGGTGGCTTATTCTAGAAACGGCATGTAAGAATACCCGTGCAAAATATTTGATGAATTGATGAAATTTTTTTGAAACAGCATATAGACTGTGCCCTAACCAACACATTTGGTCTGCCTTTGATTTTCTGATCTGTTACTTGAGAGAGAGTTATGGCGTTTTTACATTTTGATTTTGACTGTAGTTTCGGAATTTGGCCACAAACCCTATTTTCTATGGAGTGTAACTCCCAAATATAACGACCCACAAGATTTATTTTTACCACGGATACTTGGATGTTGTCTCACTTTCATAGCAATTTTAGGATCTGAAACATTATAGAAAAAGTTTATGAGATTCGAAAATGGTGGGAGATAAATTGTAAATAACATACCTTAGAAAGCGTCATGAAAAGAATTTATCCTCCTTTGTATTTTGGCCTTCTTTACTTCGCCTTCCTTCTGGAATTCGGCTTATATATCATTTGGTTACCTCAAAAACTATAGATATTCAGTATTCTCAGAATTAATGTGATTCAAATGAAGTACCTCTTATTTATACTCTCAAGTAGCTTCCTTAAAAACGTCTTCCAGGTCACTTGGCCGCTATTTTAGGGTTAGATTCCACTAATTTCTCCATTAAATTTATTATTATTGAGAATAATTTATTTTGTATTCACTTTGGAATTATAATACCTCTATCACTTCCTTTGTTATTTACCTTTTAAAATCTCTTAAAACTGCTTTGTTTACTTTAGACATTTGGGGCTACAGATGACATGAGGGTCCTCAACTTCTCATAGCCATAACTCTCGGCATTGAAATTATGCTGGCCGATTTCACCATATATACCACCGGAAATGACATGAAAAGAACTATCCATATAGGATATTTTCCCCTAACAAGTTCACTTTCCTTCATCTCATTATTCCACAATTAAGCATGGGTTCTCTTCCGAAGTGTGTATCTTTTCGTGAGGGATTTCCATATAAAGGGACCACTTTGGAGTCCCGTGAGGGATTTCACCATAAGGGGACCACTTTGGAGTTCATCCATATTTACTTATTATCAACCATGACAAAACAATAATGAGTCATATTTATTTCAAACAATATTGGGTCCATTACCCAAACCTTTGTGCTACGGGGCTTTGTTTCAGGGTTGACATCAATGACAACCAACCTTAATCAACATATATATACCACAACTCCCCGACGCTCTCGCTAGATTAATTATACACGCCCCATTCCCTATCACTCACACTGATATAGGTGGATATCGATCGCCACCCACCTTTTCCAATTGGCTCAAAACAGTTTTCTGAAAATTTTGGTAATTTACTATTTTTAGCAGTTTTTAACTTTCAGGGCCATTTTGAGGGCCTAAATGAAGGTTTTTGGGGATTGATATTCTAAAGGATAGTTGAAGGCTCTAAGTGAGCCCCAAAAATGAATCTCCTCTAATATACCTTTCCAATGAGTTATCGTGCGCCCCAAACGGAGATCGTATGCCAAAGTTACGCCCCCGGGAAGTTGATACACCAAAACTACCCAAAACGGGGTCCACAAAATTGTTGGCTTTTCATATTCCGGGGTTAGGGATTTGGATTTTATTTATGATAAAAATGCCTTTGGAGCCTCATTATAAAATAATCTTCTCATGGATGCAAGTATCTGTCAAATCTCTTCTCAAAGATAAGTTTCCACCATTCTAGCGAGTCTTTCACTCTGTATTTTATAGTCTTTGTACATTTTCTCTCATTAATAGAAAATTGTGTATTACTGTATATTTGTGTTTATGATTACATATCTGATACATTTTTGTTATAATATTGGATATCTGATATATCTCTGTACATTTATTCATTATATATCCTCTCTCATTTCATGCCGAAAATAATCTGGATCACACACCTGTGATTTTCGCCATTGTCCTGGTGATATTTCCCTCGATTTCCTCATCTATATCAATTTTTCCCAACTCTATTGTCATGGCGTGGCTTAGGGGACTGTTCATACTCTGTTATTTCCAATTCATATGAGCATATAAAGAGCCTACATTTCTTTTTTCACGCATATTATCAGTCTATCACAATCTTCTCGGTAGAGGTTCTTCCTCCTTTCTCAGAAAATATTAGCTCAATACCCCACAGTTCCCTGAATTTTGTTTCGTACTCATGGTTTTTCACCAACTCTCTCAGCCCAAACTTGATTGAACAACTGTTATGCATCATCCCCTTTGCTAATAATAATATACCCTACTCTCTGGCTCACCACACTATAATCCATCATCATGTATCCCCCTCTAGTTGCAGTGATCCTGAGGAAAACACATATATCTAATATCATTTCTCATAGACCTACTCTTCCATATTTCCATGGATCCTCAACCCTCTATTATTAGAAACTTCTAGGCTAATAGCTTAGTTTGGTCCCTCTAGAATAAAAATACAAGAAAATAATGATACTCTCTCTTGATGGAGCCTAACTTCTCTTTAGGGGTCAGTTTTTTATGGTGGACTTTAAGAATATCCCTCATTCACCTCTACAAACACCGAAAAAGGTTTCGAGTCGAGCATCTTACTACATGCACTCCAAATCAATATTTCACCATACAACCTACTTGATTCATTCTAGGACTTGGGTAGGGTTGCAACTGCATCTTGCATAGATGATTTTCTCTTACTCAGGCTTAGACACATTCACATCTTGTTTTTAAGAATGATGATTTAATCTTACTCAAATTGTCCTCCTTGATAACATCCAACAACTGGAACGAGTACAAGACAATTAATAGTGGTGGGGTCCTATTGGCACCTAAAGTTTTGGATTCATTTCGCACGCATGCGTGCAAAAATGAAGTTATGTGTGCTCATTCCAAATATTTTCACGTGCCTATGGTAATGCACAAGGAATGACACAGGGTGCACACCGAATCGAGTTTAGAAAGTGCACAACAGACCTAAAATATTATGAATGTGTTCCAGTCCTAATTTTGATGCATACTGGAAATCAAGAAGATGCATGCCAGAATCAAGAAAATAATCATCAAGAAATCCTCTTGAATGATTATTTTCATCAAAAAAATCAATCATGGAGTTGATAGGGAAGTTAATATTGTCTTTATTCCTTAAGGCTACATGGACTGCAGGAAGGTGCGAGAAGCGTGTGAGGCACGTTTGTCATTCAAGCGAGTGGAGTAGATCAGAAAGAGATATATCTCTCGAGTAGAGAAAGTTGTAAAAGGATGAAGAGATATCATAAATGGCGATAGCTAGATGCTTTAGAGGATATTCATTGAGTCCTTAATATCAAGCTCACTTTGATCCTATTGTAATATTGTAGTGATTTTAAATATATTTTTGAATTTGTCTTATGTTTGAAGTCTTGAGAGAATGCACATTGCATAGTGTGTTGTATTTCTAAGGATTTATAGAAATGAAGATATGAAGTTTTGTGGTTTTCATATATAGTCTACTTAATGTATGCCTTTGTGTAATGGAATGACTCTGGTAATAATTATGTGAAATTTATAATCTATTTTGTGTCTACCATGTACTATTTGGATATGTGTGTGTAATTTTTTACTTCTTATTCATAACAATTTGTCAGATATGAGTCACATGAATGTTATCCCTAATGGATCTTTGTGTGTTTAGCCTTCATCCCTGTCACAAGAGCTTATGGTCTCTGTGATCCTCTCTACATATTGGTTGAGACCTTCCTCGGCCTTGGTCGAGTATTGATATGTTGATGTTATGGGGTTTTTGTTGGTCAACCATGGATGAACCCTAGATATAAACTCCTTGACATTAGGAAGGACGTGCACAAGCGTGAAATAAAAAATACCAACACCAAGTGAATACTTGACTACCATAGAAACATCATCCATCTGCTATCTTAGTTTTATAATTTCACCATTTGCAATAATACTTGAAAATTCTTACAATGTACTTTATATTTTATACAAAAAATATTTCATGTTACATCTATAAAATATTAAAATGTCATGCAACCCAGATTACAAGAGGCATGTTTTAAATTTAAATGAAAAAATATATGTTGAAAAGATCTATATGTATTTGTTATGTGTATAATATATTCTTCATCTAGAAGGATTTTCTACATTTTCATTTAGGATACCAACCTAGTGTTCCATGAACCTCACTATTTATCTTCTATACACTTCTTTGATGTACAAAAGTAACAAATGACTACCAATAACACTCAATATTTTTTTACTCCAATTTCATTGTATGAATCCATCATATACAAGTCTAACAATTGTTCACTCTTCTCTTTCTGTAACAAAGGATCTTCTTTCTAACCTCCATTTAAACCATTCTAAATTATTAGATGAAGCTTGAAAGGAAATATTCTTTCCATTTCGAAAATAAAAAGAGAATTTATATTTACGGATTGCATATTTACATACAAGGAAGGTTTGTTCCCTCACTGTGTGTACAATATAAAATTTTACTTCTATTACTCTTTATGTGTTGACAAAGTGTCCTCAGACAGGTAATTTTATTGATAAGGAAAAAGTGATTACAATCTAAAGTGAGAACTCATTATCTACTTGTTAACCTCACTTGAAGAAAGAGCTAGTTTATATAGCTCAACTCTAAACTAAAAACTAGGAGAATAACCAATCACATAATCACATGAGTACTATAGGTGTCATTTACATACAAGATAAGTGTCATTATCCTAACAAACTAGAATAAACTAATTTCCTAAAAACATTTAATCTAGAAAATACTTAGACTATAGAAATTTAGGATTATGAGGCTTGTTAGGACCACACAATGTACCTTTTTGCCCATACTTTTTGCCATCATTACACTCTTGTTTCACTCAAATTTAAACTCATAGTATCACTTTACCCTATTTTCCAAAGGTATACAACGTCTCTTCTCTTTACTATATGTGTAATCTGTTTTGCATATAATTTTACATCACTCTCGTACTTAACCATTGATTAGAAATGTATAAGTGTTGAAACAGTTCGAACTGTAGATTAGCATTGAGGCCTGATGCTGAAACAACAACTCACAGAAGTTGTTACAGAGTCTGTAGACTACGATGCTGAAACACAGAAGAAGTTGTTACACAGTCCGTGGTCGACGATGCCGAAACACAGAGGAAGTTGTTACACAGTCTGTGGTCAACGATGCTAAACAACAACTCATACCGATTGACTACAACAGTTGCACCGTGAGCTAAGGATCAACCATCGTTGTTGCCCAAGAAGTGCTGAAACAGTCAGAACACAAATCCCGTGGCTGAAACAGCCCGCGATTTGCGATGCCGAAACAACATAACAGCAGTAACAAGAAACAAATAAAGAAGTTGTTACTCCAGGCGCAACAACAACACCTCACTCAGCACTTGTAATAGCATTTTGTTGCGGGAGACTAGGATATCCTATTCCAGTTTAGAAAGTCGATCTGACTAAGAATAGGACTCAGATATACACCTGTAATTTGTTGATCAATTGTATCGAAGTGATTCTCCTCTTTAAATAAGAGGAAATCATCATTCGAAGAGAGCTTCGGTTTTTGTACTAAGAAGGGTTTACAAAGAAGGATGTACTTCATTCCAGATTGTAATATGATACATTGATAGATGAATAAAAGACTGTTCTGAGCATTTCTCTCTAGCCTTTTCGTTTCAGGGGAATCTTGTGAGAAGGGAGGGCCCACCTTCTTCACAAGATTTACCCATTAGTTTTGTAGAGTGTTAGTGTGATCTCTCTTTATGCCTTGATTAAATTCTGTTTTGCTGAAACACTACTTTACTGAACTCTGTCTTGCTGAAAAATCTGTTTTACTTAATGTTAAATTGTTTTCATATGATTCATGCTTGGGTAACTGTTAATCATTTTAGTTAGAAATCATGTGTGATGAATTTATGAAAGATTGGTAATCAGAAACAGGTGCTGAAGTTTCCTTCTTAGGAAATAGGGTCCTGTTCTCTGTTAGAAATAGTTAGCCTTCAGTGCATTAAT